>CM031570.1:3741828-3823445 GCA_018467065.1 Ephestia elutella
AAAACAATTAGATATTTTATTTTTAAAGCTCGTGTAAATTAATTGAATTCGGCAGTAATAATATTTCCGAGTGTATCCTAAAACTTTTTACAAGCGTTTATTTGTGAACGTCAGGTGAGCGGGGTAAATGAGCTTCAATTGTGAGCAGATGTGCATGAGAGGAATGTGCGAGCAATGTGGGGAATGTGCCTTATATTAAATGCAAATCATGTGGCTATCGTAGAATAACCGCTATAAAAAAATTAAGTGAGCCGCTAGCCTGATATCAGGCTGGCGAGTGTATTCTGAATTACTAACTATTCAAGGCTCACTTAATTTTTTTATAGCGTTTTTAACCTCACAACTAATAACCTGTTAGGTATCGATCTGTCTGAAATAGAAACTACATTCATGTTGTTTGATTGAACTAAATAGATTTTTTGTATAGACTTGTAAATTACATAATAATGTTAGGCCATAGAGTCAAAAATAATTAAGGCAAAAATAAAAGCTTGTTTTAAAAAACCCTTTTATAATAAGTACTTACATATTTATTTATTTTTTAGGAAAAAATGCCGTTTAAGTAAGTAAGTAAAAATGCTTTTTATTGCACCAAAACACGTAAAGGATACAAATTGAGACTTATTCTAGGTAAAATATGTACAATAGGCGGCCTTATCGCAAGTGCATTCTCTTCCAGGCAACTTAAGATTGTGGAGAAAGGGAAAAGTTTACTTTTCATTGTACTCAGTTTATGGGAAACAAATGGCATTTTGAAATGGCCAAGAAACTGCTTAGATGTGCGCAAATTGGTCATGAATGAAAATTGCTTACCTGCAACTGGATGGTCAGCCACAAAGTGTCGAGTAAAAAGACACTCAATACCGTCCTTTTCGGAAGCAGAGAGAGAATTAGGCCGTTTGTCCACCGCCGCCGTCACCGTCACGTCACCGAGAACGAGATGACGGCGCCGAAGTAGCGGTACATACATTTAATATGGGCCGTTTGTCCACCGCACGCCCGTCACCCGAGCGCCGTCATCTCGGCCGCCGAGATTGCGAGTAGATCGGCGTGACCGCTAGAACGTCGCCGAGATTTTGACGGGCCGATGTGCCGGCAATACAAAACACTTGAAAACACGTATGAATCTTGTCCACACTGCCGTCACGTCACCGTCACCTCGTACACGAGCTCAGTCATTATTTTGTCTGTCATCAATTATCATCATTGTAATAAAAATGGCCAAAAAATTTAAATACGACATTTATTCAATAATAGAAATTGTAGAAAGTAAAGAATGTTTGTGGGATGAAACCAAGGAAGTATCCAAAGATAAAATATTGCGTAAAAATGCATGACGCGATGTTTGTACCTTTTTAGAGCCGTACTTTGAGGATATGGACCAGAAAAACAAAGACGAAAATTAGTAAGTACATGGTAGTTTATTATTTATGTTTTTAATTAAGTAATTACAAGTTTAGATTTTATTCATCTGCCAAGGTAAGGAGCCTTCTGGGCTTACAAAGTATTCAGCAAAATTATTTCTTACTAGCTTTTGCCCGCGGCTTCGCCTGCGTGAATTTCCCACGGGAACAGTGCTTTTTCCCGGGAAAAAAAGTAGCCTATGTGCTATTCCAGGTCATTATCTACCTCTGTACCAAATTTCATCGAAATCCGTCCAGTAGATTTTGCGTGATTGAGTAACAAACATCCTCACAAACTCACAAATTCACAAACTCACAAACTCACATCCAAACTTTCGCATTTATAATATTAGTATGGATGTCATTAGCGGTACGCCCACCATGCGGTACACTTCCTTCCCTTGGTAGATCAGTCAGCCCATCATGCATAAAAGACATGAACATATCCTCACCTCTGTAGCCATCTTTTTCACGTACAATATTATGCAAAACGACGCATGCCTTAACTATACTTTTTGCAAAGTTTTTTGTTTACATTTAGAGGGCGATGAAATATTCGCCATTTATTGGCCATAATGCCAAATGCACATTCAACGTATCTTCGTGCACGACAGTGTCTATAGTTATAAATACGTTTTATTACATCTAAATGGTTACCGCCAAAAGGTCGTAATAAATGTTCAGTGAGCTGGAAAGCTTCATCGCCTAGTATAACATGTGGCATTCTGTTATTTTGAGATGGGTGCAGTGGAACAGGTGGAGGTATATTCAACCTGCCTTCAGTGAGGAGTTGATAGAAGTTTGTGCGTTGAAAAATTGCGGAGTCGCAGTCTTTACCGTTCATAGTGCCAGATTTCGAAAATTTTTCAATCCGTATGTGTTTTCCATCGACACAACCGATGCAGTTTGGGAAATTAGCTCTTCGTTTAAATCCTTCCGCTATTAATAACCATCGCTCAGTAGTAGGCGCAGCCAAGTGTTCACCACTTAAAATAGTCCATATTTGGTGACATACTTGTGTCACTATTCTGCTTATAGTCTTGATACCCAGTTGGAAGGTATATGACATATCGGTGAAGGTATTTCCACTTGCGAGGTATCTGTAATAAAAGTTAATTGTTAAATTTTATTGTTTCAGCAAATGTTGTCATGAACAAGTGGAGTAACATTCGAGACACATTTATAAAGTCTCTTAAGACTAAGTCAGGACAAGCCGCAAAGAAAAAATACATTTACAGTGATAACCTACAATTTCTACTCAAGACTGTAACACCCGACGAAACTGATTCAAGCGTACAAAAGCAGTAGAAGAAGTTGTCGCCGGTTTAACCTAGCCATCACTTTATTTCTTCGAAAACGCGACTACCACGCATGACAACTGGAACGAACTAAACCAGCGAAATCGGTTGCGATGGACAAACGATCGCCGTCACGTCATATTAAACTCGGCCCGAAATAATCTCGTTCTCGGTGACGGTCCGGTGACGGCGGCGGTGGACAAACGCCCTTAGGGCTTATGCTTGAAAGAAGCGATACGGATGACACCGACAGAGAAATACAAAACAGTAAAGTGCAATGTCAAAAAGAAAACGTGAACTATAACGCTTTAGCAGAGCAGTTGGTTTGCATATTTTTCTTTTTACATTATTTTGATTAGTAGTGTGGTATATCTCAGCAAGTAAGCAGACGTACTCAAATTTTCAAAATCCGCACCCAATTGCATTTATACTTTAAATTATATAGGTTCACTAAACGAACCTCCTCGTCATTGCACGGTTAGAGTAAGTAGTTTTTATTGAGGATTTTCTTAAAACTTGCGAGGTCTTTTAGACCCTCTAATGCCAGCTCATCGCAAAATCCTTACTTTTTCCGCGAATGTCTACTAACTGTAAACTAAATTAAATTATCTTAAACTTTATTATGAGTCTAGCACTTTTAGAGGTTTCGTGATTGATGAGTTAATAAATAAGGCACAGAGCCATATTTGATATTGACGATCGTTCAGTGACTCAGGCTCGTTGACAAGCGGCGCGTGGTTCGGCACCGGCGCGCTTTATACCTATTCAATATGAATAGTTTGTTTGAAATGTTTAGATTCCGTATTAGACTTATAAATATTTTGCAGTTTTGATAACATTTCATGATGTTTTTGATAATATTTATTTTATGTTGTTTATGGTTGGTTTCAGGTTTTTAAAAAACCAACTCTACCATCCACTTCATCAGCTTCAACCAAAATACTCGAACCCTTACATCCCGATCTGGACGCTCCACCTGCAACGGAATATATTGTTCAGTACGTCGTGAATGAACCAGATTTAGAAACAAATTCGGGCAGCATGGTAACCTTGCACAATGAGTTTGAAACTCAAATTCCTATTCAAACCCAGCAAAATAATGATGGTAATCAGACTATTCAGTATCTACAAAAAATCTTGCAAAATCAATATAATATTTTATGGTCCCATCCGGAAGAAAGCATGAACCTTGGCATGAAGGTAGCTTTCATATATCTATTTTAATATTGATATAGAAACACTTCGAGAAATGAATGTTTCCCCCCTTTCCCCCACTTTTATGTCCCAAATCGTGGTTTTTTTTTATGAAAACGGTAAAAGCTACGCAAAAACTGTCAAAGACCAATATGTTCTTCATTAAATTCTCTGTAATATTGCCATTAGATGTATGTTGATAGGACTTATAGTATACAAAATATGCCTATGTTTTTTTTTTTAAATCGTCCTAGTAGGACGATTTAAACAAAAATTGAACTTTTTCTATTATTGCACGGTCATGGTAGAATTTCGTATTAAATATCATGAATAGTTTTCGACTTCTAATATACATTGTAGTGGTCTCAGACTTCGTGTCAACATATGTTACCATCATCAATAAACTACTTCTTCCAATTGGGGGAGAGGGAGTGCACCCCGCTACAAGCGAAGAACTACTGCCTATTCTGTTGGAATATTATATCGTGCCTGGTATCGCTTTCGTATAAATCAAACACCAGGAATTCATTTTTGATAATAACTTGGCATAATTTCATACAAAAATATCGATATTTTTGCTAAAAAGTAAAAAAAAAGTTCTTGATTTAGTTGTTTGTTCAAAGCACATTCAAAGCGCTTTAAGATTTATGACATGGGTAAATCTAAGTAAATTAATAAGCATGTATATTCTAGTTTATAAAAATATATATTTTAATGAACATTTTAGTTGAACTTCCATTCGAAAAAAATACGATACGAAAAATACGATATTCGAAATAAAAATGCCCGTGCAATAATAGAAAAAGTACGAATTTAAAAAATAAATCGTCCTAGTAACATAGGCATATTTTGTAAACTGTAAGTCCTATCAACATACATCTAATGGCAATATTATAGAGAATTTAATGAAGAACATATTGGTTTTTGACAGTTTTTGCGTAGCTTTTACCGTTTTCGTAAAAAATGAAAAACCACGATTTGGGACATAAAAGGGGGGAAAACATTCATTTCTCGAAGTGTTTCTATATCAATAGTAGAATAGATACATATATTAAAGCTACCTTTATGCCAAGTTTCATGCTTTCTTCCGGATGGAACCATATTTCTCGTTAAGGACCCTAACTAACGGTAATATTAAAATATTCTTAAAGTACTCCACGCGATTTTAATATCAAAAAGCATTAGTTAGAATTAAAAGTGTTGTTGACGCGTGACGCTCAAAAGCTTTGCAACAATATTTTTATGTATAAAGAAAATTTCAAATAAAAGACTTCAATAATCACCATTTATCTATATATAATAAAAGGGTGATTGGTAAATCAACGCCCAGCCTAAACCATAAAAGCTATAAACTTGAAATTTGGACCGAAGTTTTATGTTAATACGTAGTGCTCAGATAAGAAAGGATTTTCAAAATTAGACCCCTAAGGGGTTAAAATTGAGGAGCAAAGTTTGTATGAAAAAAATTAAAATCTTCACTGATTTACTTGAAACTTGGCAAGAATGCTTCTCAACAAAAATAACCAATGGCGTGTTTCAGCGTTTTTTGAAATTCAACCTCTAAAGGGGTAAAAAAGGGAGGTAAACTAATTTATCATCACAGAACCGAAACTATAAAAGCTATAAACGTGAAATTTGGTAAGTGTCTTCATTATACAATATACTGCCCACATAAGAAAGGGTTGTTCACAATTTCAACCCTTGCAGTCCAAAAAAGGGGTGAATTTGCGTACCTTTAGACAAATCCCATTTGAAATTTCGCCAGTTACAAGCAATGCATGTTGGCCTATTGGTAGAAGCCGCGGGTTATTTTTTAAGTACAGGGTTCGAATCCTGCCGGATGTGACTTTTTTTCCAATTTTTTTTGCGTTTTGTAATAGTTTTTTAGAATTCTATATTTTTTTAAATATTTTAGTAAAGAAATATTTCAAGAAAGTAACTGGAAGTAGCTGGATCGAATCCTGCCACTAACAATAATTTTCTGTTTTCGTTTTTTATTTGTTTTCTAGAATTAATTTCTTACTTTTTTTTTAATTTTGAAAAGAAACGAATAAATTCATTTGTAAATTTATTTCCGGTCATCTACTGATTGTGCCAAGCAAAATAATATCCAATAGATGGCGTTGATGAAATGAGAAATGTAAGCTGAAATTATTTCTCAATATTTTCAATAGATGGCGCTGCGCAATTTTGGTGATTTCTACTTCGCGCTTAGGGGTCGTGGGTATAATAATAAAACAGTAAAGATATTTTGTCTGTACAGTACATTTAGTATTTTTGACTGAAATGGATAGAGGGACACTTAAAAATAATAACAGAAAGCAAAAACATTTTTTTGGAATTTTTTGTCTGTCTGTCTGTCCGTCCATCTGTATATGTATGTACGCGTTTCACACAATATCTGCTGGACGGATTTGATAGAACTTTTTTTGTTGTATAGCTATTAAGCCTGGGCAACATATAGGCTATAAGTGATTTTGAAAACTGGAACACCTGATGAAGAACCTTAAGGGGGTTAGGCGGTCAGCGAAAATTCATATGAAGCGGCTGAAGCGGGGGGGGGGGTGACGTCCCGGTTGCGCGCCATTCGATTTTTTTTTATCAAAAAGTTAATAGAAATGTTTAGTTTTTCAAAAATTTAAATCAGTCACGAAATCGAAAAGGTAAAATACCTTTGTGTTGGTGATTTTAAAACATTTTTTTATTATAAAACACGGATGTTATCTGTATTCATATGAAATAGAGGTAACTTCACGATTTTTTCTATCGAGCAAAATTTTTCCCATCGTGTTTTGGAAACAGTCCTCCCTTTAAACATACGTTCTACAATACTAAAAGTTATTAGATTATTGTATATCTATAATCAGTTTTACCTATTTTTACCATGTGCTAAGTTTCATAGACAGAGGAATTATTCGGAAGTCTCCATACAACGAAACTCCTCGTTGATCGGACTATACATATCAGAAATTTCAGGGCGAAAACTCTTCAATTCTTTAAACAGCAGCTTATAGAAAACAGCCAATAACAGCTAAACTATAAGAAATATGGAAATGGTACCTTTGGAAAAGTTTATCAATCTGACGAGCATTTTCTGTTGACGTATAAAAATCGAAGATCAGGATCATCTGATGAAGAATTCCAAGGGACCAGCTACACTATTACATATATGGAAATGGCACCTTAGCAAAAGTCGTTTAACCTGTCTGATGAGCATTTTCTGCTGACATATAAAAATTTAAGTTTATGCAACATCTGATGAAGAACTCCAAGAGACCAGCTACTCTATAAAAAATGGAAATGGGGCCTTAGCAAAAGTCGTTCAACCTGATGAGCATTTTCTACTGACGTATAAATAGACAGGACACGGGATAGGATAAAGAGGGACTCTGGGTGGTAGTGGTGGTACACGGGAAATTGTAGATAACGAGCAGACGAAGATCGTTTATTGAATGAAATATCACTTTTGATTCATTTTAACACCGCGACTGTACTACGAGTACCTAATATATTCCCGCGGGACACGGGATAACCAAATAGCTGAAATTTTGAGTACTGGAGTTTAGGTTACTACAGTTTGGAACACAAAAAGATTTTTCATCTAAGGAAACTCACGCGGGCGAAGCCGCGGGCAGCAGCTAGTATATTATATTTCAACAATTAAACATATTCAAAAATCAACAATCAAAATCATATTCGTAAATGAGCTTTTTATATTTATATTCACAATCTGTAATAGTGAAATATTTTAAGATAAAAATTAATATTCAGTTGTTTTTTATTATTTCCAGACAGCAAGTAGTAAGTTAGAGGACAGTAGATAGCCTATTCCGTAAACACACAGATGACGAGACCTACGCCGCCCTGAAATCAGTACGCGTCAGTCTACCATCGTATTTGGCGAAGAGGGTCAGTTCTAGCACACACACTGCTGAGGTCGGCTCGGCTCCCATTGATAGGAATGTTTACCTCGAGCTCAGGGTGTACCGGTCCATCGTAGCGACGCCGAGTCTACTGCTCCCCAAGAACGCTGGAAGAAGGTGCTGCTTCGGCCCTGCTGTCTTCTGGATGAAGACTTAACGCATTGGAAACTTTTGCAGCGACTCATTACGGATTTGGATTATTCGATGTTTGGAATATTCGAATACGGTGTTTGGATTATTCGATAGTGAAGAATCTATACTCGCTTAATTTGAAATAAACATAGATATCATTTCTCTTTGTATCCAATACAATGCCCAAGGGTGAAAGCTCTAGTAAGCACGCACTATTATTTAAATCTATAAAACATGAAGTTTTTACACAAACTATGAATACAATTGTTTTATCAAATTCAGATGATAAACGTTTAATTTGCAATGATAAAATCTATACAATTGCAAGAAAAAAGTTATTTTTTTCTGCACTTTTGTTATTTCTGCTATACATGTAAATATTATATCAAATAATGATCCACGAGACGCAAAATGTGTTCAATACAGGTCAAAAAAAAACATGTTTAAATTAAGTTTGAGTTGAAATACCTATGAAATGCGGAGTGTGTCGAGAACTATATCTAGTTATTTGAAGACAAACAATGTCACTTTATACTAATTGCATTCAGCGCTGCTGGTCAGAAATGAACTGCACGCGTAAAGAATACTTTATCCTTACTAAGTGACTATATGAGGAGGTAACATTCTCATGACTCTCGGCTCTGTCTAGCCCGTAAGGGATAAAGAAGTGATTCTATGTATATAGTAATTCGTATTTCTATTCTTTAATAGGTATATTATTTATCATTTATTGATGTACATAAACTGTTGGTAATTTAATTATTTCTTTGTTGCAGAAGATAGAAGACAGTCCAAAAAGTATGTTTTCGCGATACGCGCAAGATCCATACGAAAACTTGACCCAAGAATGCCAAGAAATATTTGCGGCACAAGCGCGCGAAAAACAAGAGAGGAGAAAACGAGATGTCTAAGTTCTCGCCGAAGTCCTTCGTTATTAGCAAAGAACTGAAGGGACAAAAATTAATTCAAATTAAGATCGTGGACTTGGCAGGTGAAGCAGCGAGTGCGTCCAGCCAATATAACGATGACGTGCTTGTCAGCGCGCAATACGTGATTCAAGATCAGTTTGATTTGATGAAGTTTTAGACCTTACCGAGGCAATACAATATCGAAAAGACTATGCGATGATAATTTATAAGTGTATTTATGAATATTGATCTTTACATAAATGTTGATTCGATTTTAGGGTTCTGTTGTCCGACAAGGAACCCTTATAAGATCGTTCAGTCCGTCCGTCCTAGTCTGTCACAGCAGAATATCTTCTACGTTGATGGACTGATTTGCATGTAACTTGGTTCGAGGATACTTCACATATAGATTTATTTATTTATAAAAATACTAAAAATTAAAATTACCCCTTTTTAAGGGTACCTCCCCATACATGTAAAGGGGGGGGTCAATTATTTTTTTGAGTGCACCCCCTTGTGTGGGGTATCGTTGAAAAGGACTATGAAAATAAGGTAGGGTTTCCTTACAACACTTTTTTATCAGCTTTACCATTTGCGAGATATAGCCCGCCAAAGTCGTTTACACGGTGTCCCCCCCCCCCCCCCCCCCTGTAATTTCTAGTCTTGGACCTATAAACTTCAAATCATTCACGTAAAGAAACAGGCGCGATAACTTTTATTTAAAATTGTTTCGGGTATCCTGTGATGAATACTTTTGAAATTATAAATAAAATAACAATATATACTTTTTTCCAAAAGAACAGTATAAACTTAGTTTTTTTACATATTTTGATGATGATGCAAGAAATTCAAAACAGCGCGGTGCCAAAAATGACTACGGAACCCTACTTTATGCGTGGTCCGACACGCACTTGGCCGGTTTTTTATTTAGATAGATGGTGTCACGTTGTAAAATTTTCCTTATTAATTTTATTTTTTCTGAACGCAAGACACATCGATGTTTGTTGTAACAAAACGTTTCCAAACGTCAACGTCAAATCGAGGTTGTGTTCTGTCATCTGTCAATCATCATTAGCTTGAATGTCGTGGTCCGGAACGATGGCATTTTTGGAAGCTCCTGGAAACTCTCTGGTTGGGAGCGCATGGCTGGCGGGCTCTGATGCTAAATTGATGATCTTCAGAGTGAGTATTCTTCAACTCATGAAGTGAGTCAGAAAGACGTGAGGTCTTTCGTCGTCACAAACAAAATTGTGACAAAACTTCTTTGTTCTTTTCAGGGACCGCGTGTCGGCAGTTCCTAATTTTTTTATATATATTCTTAATGGGTGGAGGGATGTACTGCGAGTTTCTGACGAAGTCCTGGTCAGAGCCGGTAAGCATTCTTGACTAAGATTGGAATAGGTTAGAAAATTTAGTGCCATGTGTTTTATCAAACCAATTTTGTTGTTTCAGCGGACGGGATTTTGAATTTGTTGTTTTAATTTTGATAACCTTACTTCGTCATTATTATTATATTATTTTGGATCTGTACAATTTAATTTGTACGGGATAGGTTTTCATCCTTTTGTGATGGAACCAAATTTTGATTGATCTTCCCCGAAGCCGTCGAGTCGAAGAATTGGATTTCATATTAAAGGAACACCCAGGTATCCTGCATAAGAGACCTCCAGGTAGCCATTATCTTATTAGAAATATTTAACTTAGCATCGTCTCAGCGAAGATAATTCTTATGTAAATAAAAGTCTAGCATTTCCATGGTGACACAAAAATTTACCTTATTTGATGTAATTTGGTAACAGTATCCTATGGTTTATCTAGTATAGTACATAGAACCTATAGCGACCCAGTTTGGTCTACTGTGGCTAGTTTTAACAAGAGGGCATATGTGTGTACTAGTGTGTTAGTAAGTTATAAAATAAACCTTATTTTATTGTGTCTCAACCAGGATATTATTTATCTACAACCTTTATCACCCCACATCAGCAGCTCAAGGTAAAGTTATTATTTTCACACCATTTCATAGTACTACTTGTATTATTTTTTTTTTGCCCATGGCAAGTCGCGGGCAACTCCAAGGGATGGATTTGCCATGTGGCAATGGAAGACAGGCGCATTGACGCATTGACGTTAAGACGAGTACGACGCGATAAGCAAGTCGGGGAAATACCTACAAACCCGTGTGCCCCGTTGGCCGCCGCTTTCATCTTCGTACCGCTGAGGATGGTCACAGACCTACCCGGTCAGGTTTATTTTCTTTTGTACCTAGAACAGCATAGAAAAGAATTGAACCTGGCTCATCTTCACACACACAGCTTATCTGCATCTAAACACACTTCTTACCGAAGCAATGTCGGTCAGGTAATTCTGACCTGGTGTTTGGCAGATTAGGAATAATTTTCTTACGGACATATTCATGAACGTCTACTAAAAAGTTTCTAAATGTCTTGCAATGTTTGTTTACGTTACCGCCATAATATTATTTAGATTTTTGTTACTTCGCTTCTTTTATTCTTTTTAGCATATTCGCTAACAAGTTTCAGTATAGAAGCCATGTTTTTCCATGACATGAAGGCTTTCAGATAACAACTGATGTATTAATTATTTAGAATGTTTGTCTCAATTATTTTAAACTTCGCACGCCAGTAATGGTATAACATGTCGATCTATGTAATATATTTAAAGGTATTTCCCCGACTTGCTTGTCGCTTCATACTCGTCTTAACGGCAATGCGTCTATGAGCTATTTGTTTCCGTAGAATTTAAACTAACTTTAAATCGCGGGGCGACATTGATCAAAACTTCTTTTGGAAACTTAAGTAAACATTGACAAAACGGAACGCACTAGCCAACTTTTTTTTTCGTGTTGGCAGCACTGATCGTCAGCCATCTTTCCCTTAGAAGCACAGGCGTGTGCGGCGGCTCGTTTTGCAAAAAAAAAAACAATTGAAAAGGTGAGTAACTACATACATATTAATATCTTTTTTTAGCCTGCAAAACTTTATCCGCAACTAATTAGCTATGAATATAGGACATAATGCAATTTATATTCGGTTAGTTTAACTTTAATTTGTAAACTATAGAAAAATATTGTGATTTCCTAACCTCAAAATTTGCTTGTGTTTTTGCCAAAAAATTAACGCGGGTTGACAGTGATCAACAGGCTGGGTGAGATTGATCAGTGATCAAAGTAACCCTACGTTTTAAAGTAAGAGTATGGTTAAGTACTTTTATCCGATTCTTATGATTGTTTATATATTATTATAAATCTATTGCTTCAGAAACATCATGCCGCGAGATTACAAAAAAAAACCAGGAACGAGAAGATATATAAACTACAGTGACGAATTACTAAATGAAGCTTTGTCAAGAGTAGTGACAGGAGCCATATCTTTACGGGCTGCATCCAGAGAATATGATATTCCTTTTGGAACTCTATACAATAAATATAAAGGAAACTTTACTAGAACTCCAGGTGCACAACCCATTTTTATGCATACCGAAGAAAAATCTCTGTTGAAGGCGGCAGCAAAATGTTCTGACTGGGGTTATCCTTTAACTACACTTGATTTGAGGTTTTTAGCAAAAGCTTATTTAGACAAACAAGGCCGACATGTTGCTAGATTTCATAATAATCTCCCAGGTCCCGATTGGGCATATTCTATATTAAAAAGGCACAAGGACGAATATTCGAAAAGAGTCGCCGCAAATATAAAAAGAGCGAGGGCAGGAGTTTCAAAGGAAGCATTGAATGTATTTTTTGACAATTTAGAGCCACTTATCAAAGATCTTCCGGCATCCAATATTTTTAATTATGACGAATCCAATTTGAGCGACGACCCAGGAAAACTGCAAGGTATCTTCCGGCGGGGTGTTAAATATCCTGAGCGAGTGACAATTTTTTCCAAAACTGCTACGTCCATTATGATTTGCGGATCCGCAAATGGTGTGATGTTGCCACCATATGTTATTTACAAGAGCTAACACCTTTATGATGCATGGAAAGAAGGAGCGCCATCTGGACCGCCTTGCTGTAATAAACGTTGTTGTGCGGGAGGAACAAGATTTAATAGAACCAGCAGTGGGTGGTTTGACTCTGAGACATTTCGAGATTGGTTTATTCAATGCTTTCTGCCTCATGCTTAAGATTTACCAGGGCGCAAGTCATGATTGGCGACAATTTATCGTCCCATTTAGACACAGTTGTTATTAGACTTTGTGCGGAAAATGAAACTAATTTCGTCTGCTTGGTGCAACATTCCACCCACTTATGTCAACCATTAGACGTAGCATTATTCCGCCCTATGAAGGCTGCCTGGCGTGCAATCCTGTCAGAGTGGAAAGCTCAAAATATGCGAATCACAAGTGTCCCTAAGGACACTTTCCTCCGTCTGCTAACTAAGGCTCTGCATAAAATGAACTCGGCACAAGCAAAGCCATATACACCATTTTACACTGAGCCTTCAGGAACAAAACGTAACGCGCTTAAACTGGTTAGCTTCAGGTGCTAGCTAGCTAGTGCTCTACAACAATTCCTGGAGCAAATGAAGAATTACCAGGCCCTTCGTCTCCTGAAGCAAATGAAGAATTACCTGGCCCTTCGTCTCCTGAAGCAAATGAAGAATTGTCCGGCCCGTCGTCTACATCAGCTGATTTTGATACAAACGAAAATGAAATATGTGTTGGCAGATACGTGCTTGCAATTTTTTTTACTCCTCCAAGGAAAAAAACATTTAAATATGTTTGTCGGATTATTGATACATCGCCACACATTGTAGTAATGGGATATAAATCATTAGGAAATAAAACGGTGTTTGAATTAGTTAGAAGTGATATTTCGGATATCGAAAAATGTGATATAATTTCATTTCTTCCAGAACTTTGGTTCTGGAAGAAATGAAATTATATCACATTTTTCGATATCCGAAATATCACTTCAGATGAGGAAGAGCCAACCTCGAAAGTAGAATTCCCGTTTGATGTAGACATTCTTGAGTTAAAGTGACGATATCATATTGGTTATTGTTTTATATAAATTTTTCTACATGTTCAACGTTTAATAGTTCCTTTAATTTGTTATATTTTTTTTATATAAGTTTTCGCTCGGAATTAATATCAGAGTGATTATGTGCAGCATATATTTTAAATGTATTGTATAAATAATAAGGTACTTTTTTATTTTTAGATTACTACAGGTATAAGGTTCATTATGCCGTTCAAAATTGTCCAAATAATTCAAAAAGGTCGACCACAACTATGCGTTGTTCCAAACATTTGGAAATACAAAGGACTATTACGTTACCCAAAAAAAATATCAGAGAATAAATTAGCCTGATTAGAAGATTCAAACCCCCAATCAGACTGGCGATGCAAGGCCTGCACTTTAAAGCGTGATTCACTGTCGACGTACGAAGAAGCAGAATTTGAACTCGCCGTTATGCTTAATAACAGCGACACTGACGTAGCAAAGGAAAGTGAAAAAGTGCATCAATCGTCACAAGAAAATCAAATAGACTCCGATGCCATTAGGAAAATTACAAAGTATTAAAGTCCACTTTATCATTGTGTCAACTATACATTTACAAGTATTCATTACAATTTCTTACACTGTACTGTAAGAATGACAAATTGGACATGCTTAAACTAAGGGAATTACTAAAACATACGGTGCGTGACACCGTTCTCAGAAAACGAAAATGCGAAGGGGAATAAAAAAAAGAATAGAGCGTTACCATAATATACCGATGCCGAATGACTAAGCCAAACACAGAACATTAACGACAGTCCTAATTACAGATGACGACTCTATTGGATGCGTGTGAGCAGAAGGCGGTAAAGAAGATGTAGGGCAGGGAAGAAGGTTTCGAAGGCAAGGGAATGAAAGGGAAAGTAAGTCTGGTTTTGAGAGCGCTCCCGAGCGGGTCTTAACTAGAAACCTAAAATCGCGTTACCTATAAATTCGCCGGTGGTGTTTTTTTGTTTTCTTAAAAAGTAATTTAGAAAAATAGTCTATTTGTATTATAGTAAATTCAGTGTTCTACAGATCCAGAGAGTTGAAATCGTACTAGAATAAGTATCGCTAGATCTCATTATAAATAAACTTGAATAGAAAATACATTAGAAATGAATCAAATCGATTTTACTCCAGTATTAAGAAATACTAGTCCAACAGAAGGCGGACATATTTCCCCATCTATGTTTATAGTTCTGCTTCTTTTGATTTCAATGATAGCAATTGTGTGTACACATATGATTAAGGTGTTGCTAAGAAAGTATGTAACTTGTGTGACTGTTTCATGAGTTTCTTTCGGCATTTCTTCTCAGCAGTGGTCGTTCCGAAATGCTAGTAGTTTGTAGCTTTGAGACATAAAATATTATGATTAAATAATTAGTTATCGACGTGAAAAAGAGCCTTCTTTGAAGGCCAAGTTTCAATAAAAAATGTTGACTTTGACTTAACTTAAGGGGAAGAGAAACTCACTCAGTAGATATTTTAGAAATGATCTAACAACTTAATATGGATAAATTAAAAGTAACACCGTATTACAAGTATTAACTAAATAAATCACTAACTAATATATTTTTTTGTACGTTTGATTTTTAATTTTGGGAAAATTGTTAAGAGGTAGCAATACTAGTTGTTCGTTCATTCTTTGCTTCAACGTCTCGTGTCAGTCCGCGGCGGCTTGCGTTTTTTTTTTTCATTCGCGGCCGATCGCTTGCTACGATATCAACGTTTTTTTATTGTGTAAGTAATTTTATTATAGTTGTTACTTTTTGTTTACTGAAGTACCTTACCTAGTTTTTTGTCCAAAATTGTACATAGTTTGTATGTTTTGTTTGCAGAATATGAATTGAAGAAACAAAAATGGAAGTCACAGAATCGTAAGTAAATACCTGTTGCATATTTTAGTTCCGTTTATACTTATACTAGCCATGCCCCGGGGCTTCGCTCCCTAATTTCGGGATAGAAAGTACCCTATATGCTATTCCCGGTATTTTTCCCGGTATCAATTTGTACTGCGATGCAGCGCGGCTCCCCAGTCGTTCCCTGCCACCGTAGTCCTAAGCACTTGTACCGTGTGCCGTTTGCGTAGGTCACCTTGGTGTGTATTGTAAATTGTTTGTTAATTTGGACACTGTAACCTCCTAAATTGTGTAAGTCATGTGAGTGAACAATAAAAGAGTGAATGTTATTTAATTGACTTATATTTAATATCACGTGTGAAACCTCCCTTACACTCGGACACAAATAGCATACATAACACACATAGCGAGTGACTTTACAGTATTCAGTGTTCTACAGATCCAGAGACTTGGTATCGTACTAGAATAAGTATCAAAGGTCGCTAGGTCTCATTATAAATAAACTTGAATAGAAAATATATTAGAAATGAGTCAAATCGATTTAACTCCAGTATTAAGAAATACTAGTCCAACAGAAGGAGGACATATTTCCCCATCTATGTTAATATTTCTGCTTCTTTTGATTTTAATGATAGCAATTGTGTGTCGAGCGGGTCTTAACTAGAAACCTAAATTCGCGTTACCTATAAATTTGCCGGTGGTGTTTTTTTCTTTTCTTCAAAAGTAATTTACAAAAATAGTAAAAGTGTTAATTTATATTTGTATTATAGTAAATTCAGTGTTCTACAGATCCAAAGAGTTGGGTATCGTACTAGAATAAGTATCAAAGGTCTAGCGACCTTTGGATACTTATTTTTCATTGTTTGATACTTATGTTCTTGGTTTCATTATAAATTAACTTGAATAGAAAATATATTAGAAATGAATCAAATCGATTTAACTCCAGTATTAAAAAATACTAGTCCAACAGAAGGCGGACATATTTCCCCATCTATGTTAATATTTCTGCTTCTTTTGATTTTAATTATAGCAATTGGTACACATATGATAAAGGTGTTGCTAAGAAAGTATGTAACTTGTGTAACTTAAGGGAAGAGAAACTCACTCAGTAGGTATTGTAGAAATGATCTAACAACCTATGATAATATAAATAAATGTTAAGCGTGTGTGTGTTAGAAATAAGACAGTCGGGGAGTTTTTTCTTGTGTGTTGGCTTTCTCCTCAAACATTAGTAGGCCTCAGCTGAACACTCTTTTGTTATCAGAATCATAAGGTCTTTACCTTTTCCCTGAGCAAGATTACAGGAAGTGGGGGAGCGGCGCACGTTATCAGTTATTTCATGTACATGAATTATAAGACATACTCAATGTGCTAGACCTATTATGTATTTACCACAATGTATGTCTGCTGTGTTGGATTTCGGAGAAAGACGAGGGTCCGGGGGAATGAGGTCAGCGTTAACAAATTCTCATACGCGTGTACTAATACAGGACGAACTAGGACATCGAGACAGTGACTGGTGGATCCAGGGGACAGAGAAGGAAGGATCACATACCATTAGTATTGCAGGACCTAATTTTTTTTAAATTTTATATTTGAAATTTCATAACTTTAACTTGTCATAGATTCAGGGTCACTCTAATAGCAAAAAAAAAAAAACTAAACGTGTCCAAACTTGTTCAATTCACTTACTGGGATTTATTGTCTATTATAGAGCGTCATAATATTAACATTAAATAAATTAATAAAAGTTAATAGTAATTATAAATATTCAGTAAAAAAAAAGAGGTAAGTGATGTCTTTGCGAAAGGGAAAACGTAACAATCGTCAGGGAAAGTCGAGTGAGACGGGAATATAGACAATGTCGGTAGGGAACGACATAGGAAATGCGGACAATGCGAGTCTGAAGTTAATTCTCGAGAAAATGGGCGAACTCGAGAAAAGGTTAGACCAATTGCAGGCTAACAGGGGTCGTGATGGGGAAGGTAGCGACATCCGTCCGGGAAGTAGTAAGGAAACCGGAACTGACGCCGTGTTAGGTAGCCAAGCTCTGATAGCGTTACCTTAGCTAACTCGTCCAGTGTAACTAGCGAGACACGGAAAATATATGTAATACAACCTTCAGTAAGCAAGCCCAGTTTCGACAAGAGGTCATCCGCGAACCCTATTACATTATTAAAACGATTAAGAAAGTATATTAGGGCAGTAAATGGCTTAGATCGTGAGACGGAAATAGCCTTAGAATGTATTACGGGTCACGCGCGTAAAGTTATGGACTTGTATTGCAAAGACTGGGTCAGTTTTGCGGATTTCGAAGCTGATTTCAGACGTATCTATTGGGCGGAACAAATTCAGGAGTCTGTGCGACATAAATGACTGCGGTCTATACAGGGGAATCAAGAATAACGATGTCGGAACATTTCGCAAAATAAGCCGAATACATGCAATCACTAACAATAGCGTTTGGGGAACGGGATTTATTAAATTCCATAATGAGACATTATCCTTTAGACATTCAGAGATTGTGGTTTACAAAAATCGAAGAACCTATTACTATGAATGGGGTGTAGTTTCTTAGAAGCATAGAGCAAAATATTATAGATAGAAACCGTGAAGCAAATAGAGGAATGACGAACGGGGGTTATAGGAAAGAAAATTACAGCGGGCAGCGGTCGAGACTACCAATTAGTAGTGGTTCAGCAAGAGGGAGAAGCTATCGTAAGAATAGGTTCGGGTATAAGGCGAGTTTTAACAGTTCGGGACCATCAACAAGCAAAGGAAAAGAGAAAAGAAAAAAATATGACCTATGATACTTTGGGCACTCAAGACTAAAAATTTGTATTTTGTAAAGGTTTGACAGAAGATCGCATTTTCGACCTATTGGTGAATCTCGACGAGTCTGATTGTGAAGATATTGATGAGGATGAAGTGGAAGATCTTATGATCAAATTTGAAGAAATTGAGGAAGATTTGGTACCCCGAGAATTAGAAAGCGAGTGGGAGGAATCTGATGAAGAGCCCCTTTTTTACTTTGCCCATTCATCTAGCGAACCTCCTCTGAGGCGAGCTGTGTGATTATAGATTTAAAAAAATAAGTTTTTTTTTATATGGCTGCCATTGGCTAGCATAGGAAATTTTAAACTTGCTTTTTTACAACAACCTAGTTTTTAAGATATGTATTTTTACTAACATGTGGGCCTTGTTGTCACAATAAAGAAATTTATTATTATTATTATAGGCAAAGGTAGATTATTTATGGCAAAAGCCGACTTTCTTACAGTTTATTTAGATCTATTTTTGATATTTCATTCCCGCCCTAGGATGTAAATGAATTTGTATGAAACATTGCGGCCCGCGTGTGGGATGAAGCATCTTCAACCCGATATTTGGATCAAATATACACTACCTTCCGAGCATGAGAAATAAAAAGATTATAATATTATCAGGATACTAACTTTATGAGCTGTATTTTCGTTTAATATTCTAGAAAAATATATTTTCTTACCTTCCTAGCTAACAATCTACTATTTTTATCCAATCAGTTAGTAATACAGATCATCATCATAAAATTTAAGAGCGAGGCTCTTGTCGGTGGAGTTCCTTTCATTTTTCTCTTTAATAGTAATACAGATAAGTACAAGTATATGATATTTTGCAATAATTGTGTTATTGTTTTAGATATCAAAAGATACGGTGCGACGTCGGCTAGCTGCAGGTGGGCTTAAGCACCGCATCCCAGCTAAGAAAATTTTGTTAAATAGGGCACACGCCGATGCCCGGATTAGTTTTAGTTTAGAATATTATAATTTTGATTGGGAAAATAATATTGTAATTTTTGTGGATGAGAAAACATTTAAATCGGACAAAGATGGCAGGAAAATTTTGTGGAGGCGAGACAATGAACGATATAAGGTAATAAATGTGTTACCAAATAAATTAAGTGGTAGGTAGGATAAGTTTGGGTTACTGGGGCTGGATGAGCTCTGCCGGCCCTGGCGAGCTGGTGGAAAAGGTATTCCTGGGCGTTTATGCGCCCAGGAATACCTAGAAATTTTAAGAGATATTATGGTGCATACAATAAGGTTACACTACCCGACAGGCACCATTTATCTCTTCCAGGATAATTGTGCAGTGCACAGAGCACGAATAGTGCAAGATTGGCTTAATGAGCAGCCGGATATTGTAAACGTAGACACAATGCGGTGGTGGGGAGAGCGCTGTCTCAACGCGCGGATTGTATGCTCCTACATTAGAAATGAATCAAATCTATTTAACTCCAGTATTAAGAAATAGAAGGCGGACATATTTCCTCATCTACGTTAATATTTCTCCTTTTTTTTTTTTTAATGATAGCAATCGTGTGTACATATATGAAAAAGGTGTTGCTAAGAAAGTATGTAACTTGTGTAACTTAAGGGGAAGAGAAACTCACTCAGTAGATATTGTAGAAATGATCTAACAACCTTTGATAATATAGAATCTATATTATCAAAGGTTGTTAGGCACACACACGCTTAACATTTATCTATATTATAGATAAATGTTAAGCGTGTGTGTGTTAGAATTAAGACAGTCGGGGAGTTTTTTCTTGTGTGTTGGCTTTCTCCTCAAACATTAGTATGACTCAGCTGAACACTCTATTGTTATCAGAATCATAAGGTCTATACCTTTTCCCTGAGCAAGATTACAGGAACCATTGTTAAAATGAGATATCAACTTGCCGTGACCTTATAATATGATAACAGTACCTATTAATCAGTATACTTAGCTTTTTTTGGAACAAGTTGGTTAATAAAAAAATTAGTATTCCACTACCCTGCTGCGTATTTTAAACAACGATGCGACTGGAGTATGTTTTACGAACAATTATATAAAACGCAACGTAGAATCTTAGGGATTGTGATCAGAATTTAACCCGGCGAGAGTGTGGCAGGGTATGTCATACCCACCATGTTACACTTTTGCGCGTATTTTTAATTTACTACCCTCGAAGCGGTTGTTGTTCTCAGTAGCTGGAATTAAAGCTAGGTGGGGCCGGATAGTAGTTTGATCTCAGTGCCGCGGTAGCTTGCGCCCGAGTAATACCCTAGCAAACTGCATTCGGGTACGTCATACCCTGCCACATAGTCGGTGTGTGTAAATCGTGACAAAAATTGATTTTTTTTTCTGCTAGTTTTAAGTTATTTGTTCATTTACACTATACATTACAATTAAACATGGACGTTGTTAGTGGAGAAAATCGACTTCGGTCGCTTTTAGAAGAAGTTTTAGAAAATACTTCCGACGAGGCGAGCTCCGTAGAAGAATCGGACCATTGTATTAAAGATCAAAAAAATATTCCGACATATATTCGTCAAAGAATCTCTTCCCAGCTCAATGAACCGCATACATCAACTCAAAATGTTCCTGGGCGTTATGTAAGATGCGGAGATTGTCCAAATAAAAAATATAGAAAGACAAAATACTCATGTGCGAGTTGCAGCAAGCCTATTTGTATGGAGCATGCAACTTTTTATTGTAATAATTGCACTGAATTCAGCTCAAATTCTTAAGATGTTGCAAAGTTAATTTGTTAGTTTTTTCTTAATTTTCTAGTTATTAGTTTCATGTTCTTTTATGATGTTAAGTTTTTTTGTCATAAATCTCTTTTTTTATTTATTTATTTTATTTTTTTCTGAAGTTTAAAATTTTTGTTGAAAATTCGTGGTTAGTTTTTTCTGGTTACTTAAAATATAAAAATCATTAAAATTCAGTATTTCTTTAATTTCCCCTACTTTATCATATATATTTACTATTATAAAATATAATGAGTATATTTATTTTTTCTAAGAATCTGGTTTTACACCCAATTTTAAAAACGGGTATGTCATACCCTGCCACATAGTTCTCGATACTTTTTTTCACCACACTCTCGCCGGGTTAAGGAAAAATTTCAGGAAATGCAGATAAGGAGAGCAGTGCACGAGACATGGGTTTAGTCTAATGTATTGACTTATTTTGTATCCTTACAGCGACCGACGTGGGGGAGCCGCGCACGTTATTAGTTATTTCATGTGCATGAATTGTAAGATATACTCAATGTGCATGACCTATTATGTATTTACTACAATGTATGTCTGCTGTGCTGGATTTCGGAGAAAGACAAGGGTCCCGGGGAATGAGGTCAGCGTTAACAAATTCTCATACGCGCGTACTATTACAGGACGAACTAGGACATCGAGACAGTGACCGGTGGAGCCAGGGGACAGAGAAAGAAAGATCACATACCATTAGTATTGCAGGACCTAATTTTTTTAAAATTTTATATTTGAAATTTCATAACTTTTAACTTGTCATAGATTCAGGGTCACTCTAATAGCAAAAAAAAACTAAACGTGTCCAAACTTGTTCAATTCACTAACTGGGATTTATTGTCTATTATAGAACGTCATAATATTAACATTAAATAAATTAATAAAAGTTAATAGTAATAATAAATATTCAGTAAAAAAAAGAGATAAGTGATGCCTTTGCGAAAGGGAAAACGTAACAATCGTCAGGGAAAGTCGAGTGAGACGGGAATATAGACAATGTCGGTAGGGAACGACATGGGAAATGCGGACAATGCGAGTCTGAAGTTAATTCTCGAGAAAATGGGCGAATTCGAGAAAAGGTTAGACCAATTGCAGGCTAACAGGGGTCGTGATGGGGAAGGTAGCGAAATCCGTCCGGGAAGTAGTAAGGAAACCGGAACTGACGTCGAGTTAGGTAGCCAAGCTCTGATAGCGTTACCTTAGCTAACTCGTCCAGTGTAACTAGCGAGACACGGAATATAAATGTAATACAACCTTCAGTAAGCAAGCCCAGTTTTGACAGGAGGTCATCCGCGAACCCTATTACATTTTTAAAACGATTAAGAAAGTATATTAGGGCAGTAAATGGCTTAGATCGTGAGACGGAAATAGCCTTAGAATGTATTACGGGTCACGCGCGTAAAGTTATGGACTTGTATTCCAAAGACTGGGTCAGTTTCGCGGATTTCGAAGCTGATTTCAGACGTATCTATTGGGCGGAACAAATTCAGGAGTCTGTGCGACATAAATGACTGCGGTCTATACAGGGGAATCAAGAATAACGATGTCGGAACATTTCGCAAAATAAGCCGAATACATGCAATCACTAACAATAGCGTTTGGGGAACGGGATTTATTAAATTCTATAATGAGACATTATCATTTAGACATTTAGAGATTGTGGTTTACAAAAATCGAAGAACCTATTACTATGAATGGGGTGTAGTTTCTTAGAAGCATAGAGCAAAATATTATAGATAGAAACCCGTGAAGCAAATAGAGGAATGACGAACGGGGGTTATAGGAAAGAAAATTACAGCGGGCAGCGGTCGAGACTACCAATTGGTAGTGGTTCAGCAAGAGGGAGAAGCTATCGTCAGAATAGGTTTGGATATAGGGCGAGTTTTAACAGTTCGGGACCATCAACAAGCAAAGGAAAAGAGAAAAGAAAAAAAAAATGACCTGCGCCACGGGTGAGATATCCTCTTGAGACCCCCAGTATCACGCAGGTATCTTCCACAAAATATTTTATTTTTGCGCCATCTAGCCAATTATGCAGAAACTTCTAATTAATTCATAAACGAAATAGTACATTCTATTACTCACAGGTGGCTTTGGATTGATTGTTGCATTTTCACTACTCTTTACATTAATTTGAATAAAAGTGTTTATTCGTGATCCGACATGGCGGCTAATCAGCAAGGTAAATATTTGTTTTTACTAGGTTTTACCATTTTCAATCATGCAAATATTGTTGGACTATAATAAGAAAAAAAAAAATTATATAACTTTATTTTAGTTATTTAATTCAAAGGTTTTTAGGGTTCCGTAGTCCGACAAGGAACCTTTATAAGATCGTTCAGTCGGTCCGTCCTTGCTTGGTTCGAGGATACTTCACATATAGATCTCATTTTTAAAAATACAAAAAATTAAAATTACCCCTTTTTGGGGTACCTCCCCATACATGTAAGGGGGGGTGAACTATTTTTTTGAGTGCACCCCCGTGTGGGGTATCGTTGAAAAGGAACATGTTGTTTTAACCTTTAGTCTTTAAACCCGCGATATGCGCAATAAACGGAGGATATTCGCCGCCGCAAGATTGTCGGAACCATGAGCTGTCGTGATCCATGTGCCGCCCTGGTCGTATAAATCGACGCCTCCCGAAGTTTCCCTCCCATATCGCCTGAGGGTGCAGTTTTCCGGACCGTGGGCTGCATGCCACGGCGCAGGTCTCGTCGTTGGTGACACCAAGGCGCATCACACGGATCCCAAACCAACCGCATCGCCGCCTCCGATTCTGTGTTCCTGCGTTGACTCGGCGCAAATCCTAGAAGATCCAGCCAGTGTCTACTATCCCGCAAATAACAGAGCGTGCAGGAGTGCCGCTTTGATCACGCGACCACGTGTTCGGTACGGAACCCACGTTCGGCAGTATAACGGTGATCAAGACGATGTCTTAAGAGTGCACGGACATTTGCGTACGGACCTGGCCAGGTACTTTATACTTAGTTTATTTTAATTTTAATTTTCCATAGCGGCAAAGACCAACAATTTTTGATAACGGTATGACTATGACTGTGCCCGCCTTCAGTGGCTAGTTAGGTAACCTTCAGCAGCAATTGTATTTACTGAGTAAATGCTATATCCTATTTCAATGATATTGTCTCAATGATGTCACCCTGCCCTCGACTCCCAGGACCTAATGTTTCCTAGACGAAAGGTCATTGTACTCCAAAGGTGCGAGGCTCTATCCTGAGCACTATATCCGGCTCTCTCTGTGAGTATCAAAATAATTGTTCGTGTATAACCACACTGCGCAGGGTCATTGCCCGCTTTTACATACAAATATTCGGAGACCCCTGCGCACAAACAACCCCTCACACACTTTTTATTATTTTTTTCTTTTTTATACACGACACTCCTCCACGAAACAAAATATTGCGAACTACATACTAAATAATGTATTTTCAAAATTCAATTAATTTCTTGCGCAAATTTAGACAGTATGTCGGTAAATTCAGTAGATTTCCGAATTCATGCGCTTCAACTACTATGTAATATTACGAATTTAAATTTATTTGATAACAACCCAGTCGATGCGCTTTTAAATATAGTAGACTCTTCAAGTTCAGGAGAAGAAAGTTTCCAAGAAAGTCCAGAAATAATATGCGTTTTTAAGTTCGCGGAATGAGAGGGATGGAGGGGGGTGATTATGCTCATTAGGACCGTAACGTGTTCAGTGACTCATAATTAGTATAAATACGAACTTTCATTGTTAAAAGATAACTACGCCCCCCGCGGCAGTGCAGCCGACGCCGGCCCCGCCGGCGAAGCAGCCGCCGCGCCCTCGGTACCCGCCTCTCATCGACGAGCACCTCCCCGACTGGGCCTTCCATTTCAAGGAGCTCAAGAAGAGGATGGGCCACGCTCCGAACGCGCGCCCCTATGGCAAGCGGGTTCGCTTCATGCCGCGTGAGGAGGACGAGTACCGTGCGATCCAACGGTACCTAACGCAAATGGAGAAGGAGTCAGGTATATCCTGGTTTTCTTATTCCCTCCCAGCTGAGCGCAGCCTCAAAGTCGCCATTAGAGGCTTGCCCGCTGACACGCTGCCGGCCGACATTGAAGATGAACTCCGCGGCCTAGGTTTTCTGCCGGAGTACGTGCTGTTACATACGGGCTTATGTAGGTGTAAATGCTGACTAGGCAACTAGTGCAATGCTCAGGTGGGGTGCTAGGGTCTAGACACAAGTTAGTTCTCTGCTATATCCCGAGTCGCGAGGTTGCCTCACACTCTTCCTAAATCCAATTTTATTTTATTTTACTATTTTCAAAATTATATACAAGTTTGTAAACTCTAAAGTGCTTTAAGTAATAAAGCGTAGTTTTCTTGATAAATATTTTTTTTTAAAAAGACCTTTGGTCTTCTCCGTCTAACAGTGCGCTCTATCCGCGCACGCCTGGGCCGCCCGGGCTGCATCTTTTTTACAGAAAAATGCCGACACCATCCCTGCAATCTATGAAGTTAGCGAGCTTCTCTGCATGCCCGGGATCACCATTGAGGCCTGGCGCGGCCGGAAGGGCCCCGCTCAATGTCATCGATGCCAGCAGTTCAGGCACAGCTCTCACAACTGCCACCGCCGCGCAGCCTGTGTCCGCTGCGGCGCACTTCGCTAGCGAGTGCCCCCGCCCGCTAGAGGAACCGGCTACCTGCGCTAACTGCAAGGGCCCTCACACGGCGAACAACGTGTCCTGCCCCGTGTTCCGCAAGGAAATGCGGAACAAAAAAGCAGGTACTGTTCTCCTGACAGCTGCCCCTAGCCGCCGCCCACCCGGTGCCCCGGCCTCAGTAAGGGAGGATAGACCCACCACACTGATGGCAGAGGCCAACGCCCCCACCGAGCGCTCGGTCAAGCCGAAGCGCCGCAGGAGGCGGGGTAGGAAACCCAAGGGCTCCCAACCGTCAGCCGACCAGCCGACCCAGCCCCAGGCAGTGCAGCCCGCAGCTCAGCCGCCGCGCCCTAATGCAGTAGGAGGAAAGCCGAAGCCTGCGCCTAGAAAGGCGACCAAAACTCTGAAGCCCATGCCACAGCATAAGGTAAAGGACGATGCAACAGTAGGGAGGATGAACGTACAACCGGTCATAGACCTCCTTATTGATATCCTGCGTGCCTACCAGGACAATCAGGACATCGTTCCCATCCTGCTCAGAGGAATGTCGTCATTACTGTCTAACAGTGTGTAGGTACCCTCTTAGAATTATCCACTGGAATGCCAACGGACTCAATAAGGTAAAACGCAGCCTTCTGAAATCAATGGTAATCGAGCAAAACGCCGATTTCGTACTGATCTCAGAAACGCACTTGCGAGCAGCAGACCAACTGAAGTTCCCAAACTATCATGTCTATCGACTTGATGCAGTCTCGGATGCCGGCAACGCCTATAGAGGTCTTGCAGTAATGGTAAAGAGAAAAATTGTTCATCAGCATCGGCTGATGAACAATTTTTCTCTGAGCGACTGAAGTTGCATCTGAGGTATCGACCTCAGATGCAACTTCAGTCGCTCTACGCACTTGGCGTTGAGATTTGTATTGACTCCAGACCGACTCGTGTGTTCGCACTATACAAGGCGCCGAATGACCAGTTGAAAGTGTCCGATGTTCATCTCCTACTGAACTCGACTCTGCCAACTATCATAGCAGGTGATTTTAATTGTAAACACACCGCCTGGAATTCCACGCGTATCTGCCCAAATGGTCGCCGCCTCTTTGACGACTCTGAAAGAGAGGGATACGAGGTAAGAGGCACGGAAGTACCGACTCACTACCCGGGAGCCGCTGCCTATTTACCGGACGTAATCGACCTCACGCTCTACAGAGGCATTTCAGCGCCAAAGATTACCACAGAAGTACTATGTGACAACATGGAGTCCGATCACCACCCTGTCCTCGTTACAGTGGATGAGTCCCACACTGCCAAGCCCCCCCCTACCCCCAGACCCCAGCCGGTCAATAACGCGGCAGATGTAGAACAGTTTGCTTCCCACATTTGTGAAATAACACAAGCGGCCCTTAGCGAAGCTACAGTTGATACCGTGAGTACCCCCAAGAGACGCCCCACCCCAGCCTACATCCTAGAGATGATAGCCGAAAAGAGAACCCTGCGAAAACGCTGGCTACAAACCAGATGCCCGTCCCTTAAGACACAGCTGAACTCTATGTCGGAAAAAATAGCGAAAGCTTTGGACACCGAGGCTTCAGAGTCTTGGTTACACACCATAGAGTCAGCGAGTGACGACTGGACGTCAGTCCACAGGCTTTGCAGGCAAGTTTCCAACAAGCCTCAGCCTATCCGCCCCCTCCTAGCTTCCGACGGTACCCCCCGTTACAGAGCGGAAGATAGAGCAGAAATTTTCGCAGACAATCTAGAGCAGCGATTCAAACCGAACCCTCCGGATGAGGACATCCAGAAGCTCCTGGATGAGTACTTCCGTCGTCCCATTCCCCCGGACGAAGACCCCATAGTCTTTACCCCGGGTCAAGTCCTAAGAATGATTAGGAAAACGAAGCTCCGTAAAGCCCCTGGCCCAGATGGCATACCCAATGAAGCACTGCGTCACTTACCGCAGCGAGCAATCGCTGCGCTGACGCGACTCTTTAATGGTATTTTGCGCACGGGCCACTATCTCTCCATTTGGAAACTCGGCCGAGTCATCATGCTTCCTAAACAAGGAAAGAATGAACTGAATCCAGGGAGCTACCGTCCCATAACACTGCTCGCTACCATCTCTAAGGTGTTTGAGAAGTTGCTATTGCTCCATCTCACACCTCACTTGACTCCTAGAGACGAACAGTTCGGCTTTCGAGCCGAACACTCTACCACGCTCCAACTCACAAGGGTATTACACCACATGACGACAGCCAACAACAAGGGGGAAAAAACCGTAGGTGTATTTCTCGACATGGAAGGAGCGTTTGACCGCGTCTGGCATCTAGGTCTGACATTTAAGTTATCCACCTCTACGACTCCTAGACGAGTCGTCAAGACCGTGGCCAACTTCCTCTCAGACAGACGCTTCCAAGTCGCAGTCGAAGGCGCCACCTCTACAGTACGTACGATAGAGGCCGGCGTCCCCCAAGGCAGCTGCCTCTCCCCTATACTCTACGCGAGATACACCGACGATATCCCGTTAGAAAGTGGTTCGCACCTTGCCCTGTATGCAGACGACGCAGCGTACTACGCATCGTCAGTCAATACCGAACAGGCAGTTAAGGTAATCCAGCGCACCCTAGACGCCCTACCCCAATGGTTATCCCGTTGGAGGCTGTCGATCAACGTAGCTAAAACGCAGGCGATTGTAGTTAGCCGCACTGCTCTACCTACACCTCTCCGTCTACAGGCCCAGGTCATTGCTTGGTCTAGACCAAGCAATGAGCTAGCTCAGTTAAATACCTGGGCGTCCACATTAACCGCCGCCTTACGATGAAAGACCAAATAGAAGCCGCCAGAAACTCTACACGTGCTGCCCGAGCCCTACTGCGCCCAGTGCTCGACTCTGCTCTCCCCTTGAAGGTGAAACTCGGTGTGTATAAGACATACATACGCCCCCGGCTCAAGTACGCCGCCCCAGCGTGGTACGCGCTCACTAACCAGACGCGCAGAGACCAGCTGGAAGCCCAGCAATCGATTTCACTCCGAGTCATCACGAAAGCTCCTCGCTATGTGAGGAACACTACAATCCAAAAAGGATTGCAGATGGAGAGCCTGGACGCCCACATAAGGCATCTAACGAGGAGGCTTTTTCAGCGTGTGGACGAGTCAACCCTGCCGCACTTACAGGAGTTGGCTCCGCACCACGCACGTCCTCCCGACCCTAGACAGTTCCCTAGAGACCTCGTACTGACCCACAGTGACTCCATAACATAGGTTTGCCTTTTTCGTCTTACACGCCGAGATCGCCCGCCGGCCCAAAACCGGCTCGAGCCGAACTCGCGAATTAAGATAAGTAAGCAAACCAACAGTCCAGTGGCAAGTTCCACAATCCAAGGTCCTGTCCGTCTTCACGTACAGCGTGTGCTACCTCAGTCAAGAAGCTGTCGCCTCATATGCTGACTCCCCACACCCCTAAAGGTATGAGAAGAAATTCACGATAAGATAACTAGTCTTTGAGTTATCCTCAGCCAAGCAACATAATCCGGAGTGAAAAGTGAAATATGGAAAAAATTGAATATCGTGCCGTTATAAAGTTCCTTACCAAGCAAGGAAAATCAGTTCCGACCATACTAAATGAGATGTCATCGGTTTACGGTGACTCTTGCCCTGGGAAAACAATGGTTTACAAGTGGCACAGTTTATTCAAACAAGGAAGAGAATCACTTGAAGACGACCCGAGGCCGGGCAGGAGCGTCGAGGTGACCACGCCAGAGCTTATCCAAAAAGTCGAAAAAATTGTACTCGATGATGCTCGGCTAAAGAAGAAACAGCTCGCAGAAATAGTTGGAGTATCTGATACAACCATTTTTAAAATTCTGCACGACCACCTTGGCATGACTAAGGTCAGTGCAAGATAGGTGCCGAGAATGCTTACGCCGCCGCAAAAACAACAGCGCGTAGAGTGTTCACGCGCATTTTTGGACCTCTGCAATGAAGACAAGGATGGTGTTTTGAGTCGAATTGTTACTGGAGATGAAACTTGGGTTCATCATTATGAACCTGAGTCGAAACAAGACTCCATGCAGTGGCACAAAAAGGGCACAGCACCTCCCAAGAAATTTAAAGTGTCGCAGTCAGCTGGGAAAACTCATGGCTACGATCTTTTGGGACTCAGAGGGAATATTGTTGATTAATTATAAAGATAAAGGTGTTTCCATAACCGGAGAATACTACGCTTCGATATTAGAGCAATTAAAAGAAGCTATTAGAGAAAAAAGACGGGGAAAATTGACGAGAGGTGTGCTTCTTTTGCTTGCACGACAACGCGCCCGTCCACAAGAGCCGCGTTGCATTGGCTGCCCTGTATAAGGTAGGGTTCGATATTTTAAATCAACCACCCTACAGCCCAGACCTGGCCCCGAGTGATTATTATCTTTTCCCAAAAATGAAAAAAGAGCTGCGAGGTAAGAAATTTTCTACCGATGATGAAGTCAAGGAGGCAGTTTCGGCGTATTTTGAAGACAAAGATGAAACATGTTTTTATGAGAGTATAAATAAATTAATAGAAAGATCTGAAAAATGTATCCGTCTTGCAGGTGAATATATTGAAAAGAAAAAAAATAATTTGGTTTTTTTATTTGGACCCTTTTCCGCGAATATAAAAACGCTCCCTCGTATACCCCAAATCCATGTGCATCAGCATCATCGTCTACAAATAATAATAAATTTTTCGACGTAGCCCCAGTTATACAAATTTTAAATACAAGTTCTGACAGTAGTATTCCTAGTTCGCCAAAACCGAAAAAGGGACGTCCGATTTAACAAAAGGGGCCCAAAACGTACGAAAAGTGACGCATAATTAGATGCATCACGTAAGTATAATAGAAAGAAACCGGATGTCAATCGTGATTGTGTTAAGAAATACACCGCGTTTAGTGCGTATGGCACGACGGGCCCTAATCCAAATCCTACTACCGGTATATATCTTTTATAAAATTCAAGGTCGCAAATATCATCGCGTTTTTAATTTAACATATTCTGCAACAAGGAACAATATAGCTTTGTACATTAATGACGTTGACGAACGCAAAAATATAGCTCGGGGTGTGTTTCTCGACTCGACAGTTATTGTTCAAATAAAGCACTACTTGCATCAATCAATGCAATCCCTTCATTGATTGTTTCAAACAGTTAAGTCGCGAAACGTCAAATGAGGCTCATCTCGTGTTCGAAGCCACGTCGCGATGGACCCATGGGAATGTTTAGGAGATAGGCCAATAGGGCGCGATCGTGAGCGTTATGCTCCACGTTCCATCTTTATTTGGAAAACAGGCGAGCGTCCGCATAGAGTGGACCTCACCCATCGACTATATGAAGCCTGGCAATACCCGTTGCTATATCCGCACGGCTATCCGAATAGGTAAGACAACAAAAGTACGAAGTTGTCACAGAACAAGTACCTGCGTTGTCTATAACTGTCAGAGTCTAGATTTTCATTTTAGATTGTCTGAAGAGTGGTTAGTTGATATGTATTCGAGAATGATAGACGAAAGATTTCGCTACATTCTTAATATGCAACAAAATTCCAGCTCAACACTTCGATCGAACTGCCCCTCTTACAGAATTAGAAGACACGAGACCATACAGGGAGACGGCCACGTCGTTTCAGGACGTATTTATTTGCCAAATTTGTTTATGGGTGACTCTCTCTCACAGATCTGCTAGTCTTTAACTTGAAGCTGGCTCAATTGTTACGCGATCTCCAGTCTGGTGCTTGGTTCGGTAAAGAAGTACACATAATGCACGTCACAGAGTTTCAAAAGCGTGGCCTCCCCCATGCCCATATTTGTTTTAGAGTCGAGAACGGACCACAGACAAACTCGGACATTGACAAATTTATCAGAGCAGACACACCAAGTCCGACGGGGGCCGGAGGCAGATTACGAAAAGCACTTTTAGACCACATGGTTCACGGCCCATGTGGCACGGCACAGAACCGATCTTGTTTGTTGGGATTGTTAAGAGTAGATGCAGTAGATTTTTTCCAAAACAAGAAACACCTACCGCGTTACGTATAACGCTGCCCTCCTCCTCAAGTATGATTGTCAAATAAATTTAGAAGTTTCCCCATCTGGGACAATCATTAAATATTTGTTTAAATACATCACCACGGGTCCGGACGAGGCGCGCGTTGCGTTCGTTTACGATCCGACCAGCCCGTCAACAAGGTCGAACAATACGTGACGAAGCGGTACGTCGGTTCTGCGGATGCGCAAACCTTACGTTAAACAGCTCGCTGTCCACCTTCCCGAGCGTCAGAACGTTTTCTTTAGAATAAGTATGGCGGACTCTGCCGCTCCCCGGTCCACAGACTCAGATTTTATAACGCATTTTAAGCGTCCGATGGGTGAAAAATTCGATAATATGACGTATTTAGATTTTTACGAACGTTACATTGTTGCCCCCGAACGAAAAACGTCCCCCACATTTAACTAAGTAACAATAAGTACATACATTCTATGGATATACTTTTGTGATATGGGTCTTATTGTATTTTACGATTGTGCCTGCAATAAATGATTATTATTATTTATATTTAAACATTATGTTTTCTCCTTTTTCAGGGGCTTAAAATATTTTAACGGCTTTTATTTTTGGCTTTTGGCCAAGCAAATATATTGAATTTAATTAACTATCTAAAGAAAGGAATTTTTAGTACTACTAAAAGACAACGGGGAGAGCTTGTAACGCGTTTATTTTGGGTGTCTCCCAACAGAGGTGAACAATTTTTGTTACGTCTCTTGCTCAACTCCTGTGTAGAAGTTTCGAGAATATGTATAGACTGGGTGGTCCAGATTGTAGCACTTTTCAGGGATCGCGAATGATGACAAAGAATATGAGAGGGCGATGCACAAGGCATCTTCCTTTTTGACTAGACCGTAGACGTTTGCGTAGTTTTTTCGTTCTTTTAGCGGTAAACGGTATACCGAGTCGTTGTGGGATACATTTAAAGATAAATTAAGCGAGGACTGACTTCCAAACTTCCCTAACGAGGTTGGAGGTGCCTTCTTTTGATTGACCGTCTACTTCGAAAACACGGAACCGATCTCGTAGAACAAGATTTACCGTACACACCCGACGAATCCACAGAATTGAGTCGAGAACGTCTCAAATACAGAGCGGATCGATTAAAAGACTTCGTTGACGAATGACTACCGCAGCTGTCGGCAGATCAAAAATTAGTTTTCGATTACGTCGATAGATTGAAAGAAGCTATCAAGGAAAAAAGAAGAGGAAAGCTGTCAAAAGGTGTGCTCCTTTTGCACGACAATGCACCCGTCCACACGTGCCATGTTGCGACGGCTGCCATTCACCGATGCGGGTTTGAAAAATTATACCACTCACCCTACAGTCTAGACTTGGCCCTCAGCGACTATTATTTGTTTCCAAAAATGAAAAAGGAGCTACGTGGAATTTTTTTTTGCGACGATGAAGAAGTCAAGTCTGCAATTTCGGCCTATTTTGACAACAAAGATAAATCATTTTTTTTCGATGGTATAAACAAATTATATGAAAGATCCAAAAAATGTAATAGGGTAAGGGAGAATATATTGAAAAGGAAAAATAGTTTAGTGTTTAATTTCAACCCCCTTCAACTCCCCTCGTATGTACCAACAAGGATAAAAGTACCTATAATATAATTTATTATTAACATCAATAATTGAGTATTGTGATGCAAATTGCTTGCATTTGCACCCTAGATTTATACTCATGGATTTCGAAAGAACTGCACATATATGTGCCAGACAGATTCTCGAAAGTGCAGACATAAAAGGATGTAATTTTCACCTCGGGCAGATTATATACCGTAGAGTACAAAAAAAGGATATCAAACATTATATGGAAATAATATATCATTTGCCACAGGAATAAAATGTTTATACGCATTAGCGTATCTTTCAGAAGAGGATATACCAATTTATTTTGACAACTACAAAAAGAAAATATCCCCAGAAGCAGGTATATACTTACCATCAATGCAATATTTAATAGTATATAGTTACCAGCAAAAAAATATAATTTTAATAATATTATAATTATTTTTTCAGAAATTATAGCAACATGGTTTGATCAGCATTATGTATGGGGAACTGCCAGTTCACCGCCACAATTTCCTCCCAAAGTCTGGTGTACATCAACTTACAAAAGAAAATATACCCAGAACACAAAATCATGCCGTAGCGTGGTACAATCGATTTGCACATTTTGTGGGAAGACACCATCCTGGATTCTATTTTTTAGCAACAAAAATTTGTCAAGAAATAAGACATCAATGTATTGAAATTGAAAAACTACAAATAGGGACATCACCAAAACCAGTTAAAAAGAGGAAACGACAAACATTCCCGGATTGAAAAAAATTTAAACAAACAACATGAATAGAATATACTTCGAAAATGGATTTTTTAAAAGCTATTGCTAATAATTTACACTTAAAATAGAATATGTACGTTACCTACAAAATTGTTATATACACTTATGCTAGATAAAATTTGCATGAATTTCATTAAAAACATAAAATTTTATTTTTTTTTCATTTATTTATACCTATTACACTTTAGTAAAATATACTATTATGCGACTGTACACTATGCCTAAAAACATTGTGCAAATTGTAAGTATGCATAAATATATTAGTCCTAAATATAATTTATTATTCCAAAGTACATATGCTGCTAAAAATCAATTGTGCCCAAGTATAATTATGCCAAAAAAACTATGCCAAATTCATTGTGCCAAACCATTTTAGGAATATATACATTATGCTAACGAAAGGGATCCCTTAAGCATGATGTCTTAAAAGGAAAACGATAGATCATTGTCCATGCTGGTACAGCTAATGGATTTGTAACTTATGCTTTACTTATATTTAGTAGTATATGGCCGGCATTTCCCCCCTTACCCGCTTTGTAAGTTAAACCATTCTTATTAGGAAATTAAACTTCTAAAGCAGATAAGAAAACTAATTTCCTTTTAGGTTCCTAGAATGTGAATTAACGTCGACTCCGACCAGATCACCGATAGTAAATTTTTTTAGATCTCACATAATGCAGATGTGGATCAGTGAATCAGTGAGCCCTCCTGAGTGCGGAGAGAGAGTTGCAAGATAACTTGCCTTAACAACGCAATCGTTTTGCACTATCAGCAAATGCCTTAGGCACGACGCTATAGGTATGGGAGCACCTCATGCCAATTTATCGACATTTAGGAGATAAAGTTCCCGATATACAATCTCTAATATTTATATCCGACTCGCCTTCCGCTCAATACCGCAACAAAAAAATGTTTTTCATCATGTCTTCTCTCCACTGGGATTTTCCTAATCTAAACTGCGTAGAATGGAACTACACAGAGCATGGCCACATGGCATGGCATGGCAAAGTACCACTGATTAAATGGTTGCTCGTGGCCATGACATATCTACTCGTAATATGGAAACTTTTGTTAAACTTAAAAAAAAACCTAGGTAACATCAAAATTGAAGTCGTTGAATCGGGCATTTTTGATAAGGAATTATTGATTCCAGTTAACTAACCTGAATCTTAATTACAGCGATGAGCAAGATTGTTTAAGCCTAAAGGTGAATTAAATCAAAGAACAAGTTGAGTACGCTCAAGAAACCTCGTTACAGTACATATATAAACAATTATATATGCATTCTTAGTTTTTTGTATTTCACAGTCATGTTATGAGTTTCTTAGAGGGTTTATGTTTTAAAGTCACGTGATCTACCGTTCGTGGACTATCTGGTCATAGAACATACGGACTAACTTAACGGTGGCGCCAAGGTTCTAAAATAGTGAGTGGTGTAAGTTTCGTTCGCGGTCATCTAAACATCGATGGAACAGCTCGGGCAGACTACCATGATCACTTCCTAAATATGATATCCTTTAGTTTCCACAGAATCACACTTCTAATTCAATCACTGTTAAATTTGCTTTAAATAATTTAATTTTTTTGAAAAGAGAAAGACAAAAATCTAAGACCCCATGAGGCTTATATTCGTGAAAGCTTTAGAAGTCCCGCTTTCACAGAGAATTATTAGAATCTTTGTTAGAAAAACATAAAGAAGACGACTTAGACACGTATATATATTATCTTTTCAGGAACCTGCAATCCGGTTCCGAGGTAGCAACCAATGTGTGGCAATGTCAACATGCGCAGCAGTATTTTCTTCCATTATTAATAGACGAGACTTGACTACTTGTTAGATCGACACTGTCCTCCACAGCGGCGATAGCCTTTATTTACGCCTTAGACCCCCTGGATAAGATAAGATATTTTTTTAGAGACTGATGAATTGCCCGTTGAATTCGAAGTACTGACTTTTTGGCCAAAATTCAAAACGACTGGGTGCAAGCATGCATAACGGCCCTCTGCCAACCTGTTCTGTTGAAGTACCGTCATTTAAATTACAATTATGTAAGGTCTCTTTATTTTTATTATAATAATTACCACAATGTATACATATGTTATTAAAAAAGTCTTAATAACCGTTTAAAATAAGTTAAGATTTGAAAAATTAACGACATTCGCTACAATTCAAATCGAATGGTAGGGATGTCGATTCATTAAAACAAGCTTCACTCGAGCCAGCCAAGGCAGTCTGCGTTTGAATTTCGTGGAGTCAACACGTTCTTGAGAGCTAGCGTTATGCTGCTCGAGTTATATTTTTAAATTAAGTATTCAAATGTGTCGTTGTTATGCTGCTCAAGTTATTTTAAATAGAATTAGTTTAAGTGGATTTATAATTTGTAACGGAGAGAAGATAAATAAAATTATAAAGTGATAAAGTGGAGTTTTTCTTATACTTCAGAAGTGGTAAGTACGCGCCAAAATTTTATTTCTATTCAGTTATTTATACCATTTATTATTATTATTAAATAATAATATAATTTTGCCTAACGATAATGTCTTGTTTAGTTTGTTTTTTTGAGCGGGGCTTGATTCGTTTCGTGTTTGAGGCACGTAGGCCTGGTTGAGAGTATGTATTTGGTCAGGATACTCCCTGATAATATTTGCTCTTAGCAAAATCGCTGTGTAGCTTTTTGATACGTAGCGAATCCGAGCGCCGTTTAATATTAACATTGTACCATAAGTAATTAATGTACATTGCAAAAAAAATTATCAGGGTACTCTGATATATATTTTTTTTACTGAATATTTAAATTGCATGACCCGTTTATGAACTGTATCGGACATATGTGAAATGCAGACAAGCGTAAGTGTTCGGTCAGGGTACACCCTGATAATGCTTCGCTTGATAAAGGCACGTGTGTGAAACATTTGGTCGGGGCACACCCTGATATTGTTTAACACTCGTTGTCGTATTTGTACATATGGCCAATATATTTGAGTAGTTGCATGATCACATAGAGGTTAGTCTGTGTTGGTCATGTATTGAATGGAAGTTCAGGAGCTAAGTATTTGGTCAGGGTACTCCCTGATATTATTTGGTCCTGGATGTTAAAGTTCACATACATGGCTACTGTTTGTTTCACATTGTACACATGTTGAATACGGGACCAGGCGTTAAGTATTCGGCCAGGGTACTCCCTGGTAATACTTCGCTTGGCTGGAGCACGTGTACTAGACATTTGGTCAGGGCACTCTCTGATAGTGTTTATTACTCGTTAAGTATTTGATATAGAGTTTTATTTTGGACACATGTGTTAAATTTAAGACTGGGCGCTGAGTATTCGGTCAGGGTACTCCCTGATAGTACTTCGCTTGGTCGCGTTCGCGTATTAGACATTTGGTCAGGGCACTCCCTGATAGTGTTTATTACTCGTTACAGTATTTGACATGTGGCTAATATAAATAATACAATAATGTATAAATAAAATGAATAATTTATTGATTTATTTATTATAGTAATGTAATAAATTGTGGCTAATATAGTATATACAAATTTACAATGTTGCACTTGAAGCTTGAATAATTATTCTAATATATATATTTTTTCTTTTCTTTTCGATCATATACATCATGGACGGCACGAATCGACGTTTAACAACGCCTCCTTCGAGACGCACTGATGAAACGAGACGCAGTCTATCACGCCAGGAACGTGGTCGTCAGGATCATCACTACAGTCGAAGTCAAAGCCGTAGCCGTAGCATGAGAGATCATGAACGCGAAATACAACGGACACGTGAACGCCTTCGAAGTTTGGAGGCAGAGGTGCAGCGAGAACGTCTTCATCGTGAGTCGAGGAGCCTCAATCGCAGGAGCGCGACGGCGCCACGACAGGTCGAACGAGAAACTTCCTTATCAGCGACGCAATATCCTGAAGCAGTACCAGCGGTTGCAGTGCAGGAAGGAACCTCCAACATGAACAGGTCACGTAGTCCAGTTTTTTCTTGTAAAAATGTCATTAATCTTATTAAATCTTTTAAAAGTGGTATGTCGGCCCAACCAGGTACACAGGGCATATTTTCTAGTAAAACAGTAGATCATAAAAATATGATTCCAGATTTTAATCCATCTGAAAAAAATCAGCGGGTCGACTTATGGATTCGTAAGGTTAATGAGTGTGCCTCTGTTTACGGATGGGACGACAAGATCACTTTACATTTTGCTATGCAGAAATTACAGGGTTTGGCCAAGACCTGGTACGAAGGATTAAACTCCATTATGTTTAGCTGGCCGAATGGCAGCAAAAGTTGTTAGATGCTTTTCCTTTCGACCAGAATTATGGCCAAGCCCTGGCAGAAATGCTAAAGAGAAGAACTAGACTAAATCAACATAACTGTGAAATCACTGGAAAACACTCAGTTGATTGCATTATACATGGAATCACAGACAGAACAGTAAAATCTAGTGCACTTGCGCTCCGTTGTTCTGAACCAGATACATTATTAAGATTCCTAATGAGTCATAAAGAGACTCCTTTTAGTACTGATAGATTCCAGGCCAGAAATAAATATTTCGGCGATAATAAGTCAAATTTGAATCCATCTAAGAATAAGTTCCCCAAAACTTTTCAGGGACGATCATTTTGTTTTAATTGTAAGGATAAAGATCACGCACATACAGATTGTCCTAAACCCCTATTGAAATGTCAGCATTGCCATAAGTTTGGACATAAGAGTGAGAACTGTTATTCCATTGCCAATAATAAAACCAAAATCGATAAAAGTGGCGATGTACCTAAAACAATGTGCATCTCAAATTCTAAAGCAAACTCTAAATATAACAGAGATATAACTAGGTATTAATAATGTACCTATCGCATCTTTTATCGATTGTGGCAGTGAAAGTACTCTAATCATAGAAACTACAGCTTTGAACCTTAACTTAGTTCACAATAGGACTCCCATTATTATGAAAGGATTTAGTAACAAAATAGTCCAATCTTCAGGGTCAGTTACAGTTGAACTAGGTGTGGATGGTGTTTGTGGAAATGTGGTTTGTAGCGTCGTAAATGACGAATTTTTAGATACACCTGTTTTAGTTGGACAAAGTTTCATGGAACTACCTCATATTATTGTCATAAAGAGCCCGGATAAGTTGGAGTTTCACGACATGAAAAATGAGGTAACTACCCTTGAATGTGATCTAGTCCTGCATGGACCGGCAATGGTGAGAGCATATGCTGAAGGTGAGTACAATGGTAATGTCTTACTAAATAGTAAAATTGTGGGCAGACCTACTCGGCAGCAGTGCATCATAGGCGGAGGATTGCATACGGTAACAAACGGAACATTGTATGTTCTAGTTACACCATGTGCTGTTCCATGTCTGATATCAGAAGATGTTATACTGTCCAGAGCAGAGGTAGTAGAAACTGTTAACATGGTAGCTCTGTCTTCAGACAATGTACTTGCCGAAGTCTGCAGTGACCTGAACGAAAAACACGTCCACTTAGGTGATGCTGCATTGCCGGGTGACAAGGAAAGGCTGTTTCAGTTATTACGCAAGTATAAGCATTGTTTTGCCTCTTCGCTGCATAAACTAGGTTGTACAAATGTCACTGAAATGGACATTGAGCTTAAAAGCCAGCTGCCAGTATTTATAGGCCGTACAGATTGTCACACTATGAGAGGGAACATGTTAGGGGAAATGGTAAGCGAGATTATGGAAGCAGGAGTTATCCGAGAGTCAAATTCAGAATACGCAAGTCCTATCATTTTAGTAAGGTAGAAGGACGGTAAGTTCGTCAAAGTGTGCTTTTCTTCAGAGTAAGATCGACTACCTAGGATATGAAATTAGTGTTGATGGAGTAAGACCCGGGGAAAAGAAAATCCAGAGTGTCATGAATTTTCCAACCCCTCAAAACGTTCATTCCGTTCGTCAATTTATTGGTTTGGCTAGTTATTTTAGAAAATTTGTTTATAATTTTGCCAATTTGGCATCTAACTTGACTGCCTTGTTAAAAATGGATGTCGAATGGAAATGGACGGATAGGGAAGAAAATTCTTTTGTGGAACTCAAGAATCGCTTGGTGAATAGGCCAATACTTTCATAATATGATCCCAACGCACAAATAGAATTGCATACTGATGCAAGTCGCCTGGGTATAGGAGGAATTCTTATGCAGCGGGCTAATGAATCAAGTCCTTTTCATCCCGTTATTTTCTATAGCCGCCAGACCTCTCCGGAGGACAAAAACTTCCATTCCTATGAGTTAGAAACTCTAGCCGTTATTTGTTGCTTAAGGAAATTTCGGACTTACCTGTTGGGTCGCGAGTTTAAGGTTGTGTCGGATTGTAGTGCGTTAAGGTCTACATTCCTGAAAAGAGATCTCATACCACGCATAGCTAGGTGGTGGCTCTCCCTTCAGGAATTCAATTGTACCCGTGAATACAGGGCTGGTTCGAAAATGGCACATGTGGATGCTTTATCACGGAACCCAGATCAAATAGTTGAGAGCTTTGAAGAAAATCTTGACCAGCATTGTGATCTTGCTAAGGTTGTCATGAATATACAAGAGGAAGATTGGTTACTTACGTTGCAGCTGGGAGATCCTGAACTCAAGCGGATTCGGGATGTCTTAGAAAGTGACTTGGAGCCGGACGGACCCAAGTATATAAGAGACAACTATGTGGTCAAAGATAACAAGCTATTTCGTTATGATAATGGCGATAAAAATAACTTAAAGTGGGTAGTTCCCAAGGGCGCTAGGTGGCAATTATGTAGGCTTATTTGTCAGTAAATACGTGAATGCGTGTATTCCATGTGCCTACGCTAAAAATAATAAAGGTAAGCGGAAAGGTTTATTGCATACTATAGAAAATATTGATATACCTTTCCATACCGTACACATTGACCACTTGGGATTGTTTGTAAAATCAAAGAGGGGATATTCTTACCTTCTGGTGGTAGTGGACAGTTTTAGTAAGGTCGTTTTTATCAAGCCGGTGCGAAGCACTAAAACTCTGCATGCAATTCCCGTGCTCGACGAGATATTTTACACTCTTTCGTCACCCTACCAGACTGGTAAGTGATAGGGGTATCTGTTTTACCTCTCATACTTTTAGGAAATATTGTCCTGATAAAGGCATCAAACAAATACTCAATGCAGTTGCCAGTCCGCGCGCTAACGGGCAAGTGGAAAGGTATAATAGAACTATTTTAGACTCTTTAAAGGCACAAAGCATGAAGGAGCATGAGAAAGATTGGGATCTCCAACTGGGTAAAATCCAATGGGGCCTAAACAACACGCTTCAGAAAACAACAGGTAAGACCCCTGCAGAGATAATGTTTGGTTCTGATATTAACAGCGAGTCTAACCCCATCATGAACGAGGCAATGAAACAAGGTTCAGATAGTAGAGATTTAGAGGTTATAAGGGCCGAAGCCAAGAGTAAAACTGAACGTGAGCAAGAAATACTACGACAGCTCATGAATATGCTGAAGGTGATTTAATACTACAAAAGTAGCTTTTCCTAACGACGGCCTAAGTAAAAAAAAATTGTTGCCTGCGTTTATTGGAACTGGCAAAAGTACTGGGGAACGATAGGTATAAGGTTTCGCCTATACCTGGGTTTAGTAGTACAAAAAGTAGACGTTGCACTACCGTGGCGTCAGATCGTATGCGCCCCTGGATACATGTCGAAGCCCTAGAAATTGACAAAAATAGTGCTGATGAAAGTGGTACAGATTCTACTGATTAAATAACAGTGCTTAACTATATAAATATTTCTTACATATATATTAATTACTTATTTTGTTTCAGATCCATTTAAGATAAGATGGTTCATAAGATATTAAGGTGCAATTGTGCACTGAGCTAAGATGGCTCTATAAAATATATGTGCAATTGTGCACTGGGCTAAGATGGCTCAATACAATATTATGTGCAATTGTGCACCGGGCTAAGATGGCTCAATTCAATACGTTGTGCAATTGTGCACCGGGCTAAGATGGCTCAATAAAATCAATGTGCAATTGTGCACTGAGCTGAGATGGCTCAATAATAAATGTGCAATTGTGCACAGAGCTGAGATGGCTCAATAAAATAAATGTGCAATTGTGCACAGAGCTGAGATGGCTCAATAAAATAAATGTGCAATTGTGCACAGAGCTGAGATGGCTCAATAAAATAAATGTGCAATTGTGCACAGAGCTAAGATGGCTCATTTATGTGCAATTGTGCACTAGGCTAAGATCTTATGTATTTAGTATATAAAAGGTGCATATCTGCACAGAACCGAGATGGTTCATATTTTAATTACCTACCTTGTTTGGAAATTGAATTAATTGATTATGTACTTACTGAAAGATTTTTAATACAATGTACTTTCAATTCAATTTGCTACTAAACAGATTTGATGCAACGGAGTTAAGTTTTGTGTTAATTATGTTTAAATAATTATTTGATATTTTGGCAATAACTATGTGATCATATTTAGAACGATTATTATTTCATTTCGGATAGTATACAACTGTAAGCTAAACTATTTACAATATATTATATACAATTAGAAATTAAGTAATGAATTGCCGTAAGAATATATTTAAATTGAATTATATTGCTAAAAAAATTGATTAACATTTAAACTAGATTTGTAAAAGATTCTCTTGGTTGGCCGAGTGTAAGGTTGTCACTTGACGCGTACACGTGGAACGTGCACGTTATCAGGACGGCCGAGTGTAAGGTCTCTTTATTTTTATTATAATAATTACCACAATGTATACATATGTTATTAAAAAAGTCTTAATAACCGTTTAAAATAAGTTAAGATTTGAAAAATTAACGACATTCGCTACAATTCAAATCGAATGGTAGGGATGTCGATTCATTAAAACAAGCTTCACTCGAGCCAGCCAAGGCAGTCTGCGTTTGAATTTCGTGGAGTCAACACGTTCTTGAGAGCTAGCGTTATGCTGCTCGAGTTATATTTTTAAATTAAGTATTCAAATGTGTCGTTGTTATGCTGCTCAAGTTATTTTAAATAGAATTAGTTTAAGTGGATTTATAATTTGTAACGGAGAGAAGATAAATAAAATTATAAAGTGATAAAGTGGAGTTTTTCTTATAATTACAAAATATTTTCCGTCAAATTTTCGATTCCGACACTGACGATAATAACATAATTAGTTATACTTACACGAGTCACATTGAAACAATGTCTTTTTGGTACACAGATAATGGTTATTTTTGTTTCAATAGTCATGGTGTTCACGACACGTTAGTGTCACTCCTGATGTTGTAGACGATAGTTTGAATCTGGCACATTTATTTCGCTGTAATTCAATTTCAGATCAGGCCGCATTAATTTTTGCTCCTCCACGAAACAAATTTTTGCGAACTACATACTCAATATTGTATTTTCAAAATTCAATTAATTTCTTGCGCAAATTTAGACAGTATATCGGTAAATTCAGTAGATTTACGCATTCGTGCGCTTCAACTACTAAAATTACTAATTTAAATTTATTTGATAACAACCCAGTTGATGCGAACTCTTAAAGTTCAGGAGAAGATAGTTTCCAAGAAAGTCCAGAAATAAAATATATCCCAAATCCATTTACATCAGCATCATCGACTACAAATAATAATCAATTTTTCGACGTAGCCTCAGTTATACAAATTTTAAATACAAGTTCTGAAAGTAGTATTCTGAGTTCGCTAAAACCGAAAAAGGGAAGTCCGATTAAAAAAAGGGGCCCAAAACGTACGAAAAGTGACGCATAATTAGATGCATCACGTAAGTATAATAGAAAGAAACTGGAAGTTAATAGTGATTGTGTTAAAAAATACACCGCAAAACACCCGGAAGTTCATCGCGAATGCGTTAAAAAATATCCGTCGAAACACCCCGAAGTTAATCGGGAAAGCGTAAAAACGTATCCGGCAACTAACCCGAGCGTGAAACGGGAAGCAGTTATTAGATATAACGCCATGTCGACCCCGCATTACGATCGTCGTCGAAATTAGTCGGGGAAAGATTTGGCCTACTACGGCCGCGTTGCGGTCGCCGTAGTTTTTTCATTAAATAAACATCGTTTTTCTGATCCCCAGATTCACGTTTGCGTCCACTGCGGAGTCCGTCTCTTCGTCGAGTGGAGTCGCCAAAAATGGTGTAGCGGTGCAGGCGCGTAAAACGTCATCATTTTTGAACCGTTGACCGAAGCGTTCTAATCTCACCCATCTTTCATTAGCAGACCGCGAGCGTATAGCAATCTGCGTTTAGTGCGTAGTGCACGACGGGCCCTAATCCAAATCCTACTACTGGTATATATTTTTTATAAAATTCAAGGTCGCAAATATCATCGAGTTTTTAATTTAACATATTCTGCATCAAGGAACTATATAGCTTTGTACATTAATGACGTTGACGAACGCAAAAATATAGCTCGGGGTGTGTCTCTCGACTGTCGAGTCGAGAACTTATGGAAGAGGATCCCAATTTCGGGCGGGCGCATTTTTGGATGAATGGCTTTGTTAACAAACAAAATTGCCGTATATGGGACGACACAAACCCACACGAGGTTCAGTGTGGACGTTGGTCCGTATTTATTCGAAAACGACGTTGGTGAGGCGGTCACTGTCAACGGCGAGCGCTACAGAACGATGATAACTAATTTTTTATGGCCCACATTGAATCATATGGACCTAGACATGTGGTTCCAGCAGGATGGCGCTACGTGCCGCACAGCGGACGCCACGATTGACATTCTGCATGAGCGATTTGAGACTAAGGTTATCTCTCGCAGGGGTGATGTGAATTGGCCATCAAGGTCATGCGATTTAACCCCGGCAGACTTTTTCTTGTGGGGTTTTTTGAAGTCGCAAGTCTATGCAAATAAACACCACAATCCACCGATGCCCTGAAGGCGAACATAACACATGCCATCGCTCAAATTCAGGCGGATCTATGCGGAAGAGTCATTGAAAATTGGACCACTCGGATCCGTGCCACTGTGAGAAGCCGAGGCGGGCATTTGAATGATGTCATCTTCCATACTTAATGGCATATATGGGCCTTTTAAATAAATAAAATTTTTTGTTGATACCTCATACGCAGCTTGTTTAATTTCGTTTCAAAATCTACCCGCCCTTATTGAAAAACCCTTTATTTATTTGCCAAATTTGTTTATGGGTGACTCTCTCTCACAAGATCAGCTAGTCTTCAACTTGAAGCTGGCTCAATTGTTACGCGACCTCCAGTCTGGGGCTTAGTTCGGTAAAGAAGTACACATAATGCACGTCACAGAGTTTCAAAAGCGCGGCCTCCCCATGCCCATATTTGTTTTAGAGCCGAGAACGGACCACAGACAAACTCGGACATTGACAAATTTATCAGAGCAGACACACCAAGTCCGACGCCCCCGTCGGAGGCAGATTATGAAAAGCACTTTTAGACCACATGGTTCACGGCCCATGTGGCACGGCACAGGACCGATCTTGTTTGTTGGGATAGTGTTAAGAGTAGATGCAGTAGATTTTTTCCAAAACAAGAAACACCTACCGCGTTACGTATAACGCTGTCCTACTCCTCAAGTATGATTGTCAAATAAATTTAGAAGTTTCCTCATCTCGGGCAATCATTAAATATTTGTTTAAATACATCACCAAGGGTCCGGACGAGGCGCGCGTTGCGTTCGTTCACGATCGCGACCAGCCCGTCAACGAGGTCGATCAATACGTGACGAAGTGGTACTTTGGGTCTGCGGATGCGCAAACCTAGTCTTCAACTTGAACGTTTTCTTTAGAATAAGTACGGCGGACTCTGCCGCCCCCCGCTCCACAGACTCCGATTTAATAACGCATTTTAAGCGTCCGATGGGTGAAGAATTCGATAATATGACGTATTTAGATTTTTACGAACGTGACATTGTTCACGCGAGTTGCCCCTGAACGAAAAACGTCCCCCACATTTAACTAAGTAACAATAAGTACATACATTCTATGGATATACTTTTGTGATATGGGTCTTATTGTATTTTACGATTGTGCCTGCAATAAATGATTGTTATTTAAACATTATGTTTTCTCCTTTTTCAGGGGATTTAAATATTTTTACGGCTTTTATTTTTGGCTTCTGGCCAAGCAAAAATATTAAATTTAATTAACTATCTAAAGAAAGAAATTTTTATTACTATTAAAAGACAACGGGGAGGGCGTCTATTTTGGGTGTCTCCCATCAGAGGTGAATAGCACTTTTCAGGGATCGCGAATGATAACAAAGAATATGAGCACGCGGCATTTTCCTTTTTGACTAGACCGTAGACGTTTGCGTAGTTTTTTCGTTCTTTTAGCGGTAAACGGTATACCGGTCGAGTCGTTGAGGGATAAATTTTAAGATAAATTAAGCGAGGACTGACCTCCAAACTTCCCTAACAAGGTAGATAAGACACATTCGAGGTGCCTTCTTTTGACCGTCTCCTTCGAAAACACGGAACCGATCTCGTAGAACAAGATTTACCGTACACACCCGACGAATCCACAGAATTGAGTCGAGAACGTCTCAGATACAGAGCGAATCGATTAAAAGACTTCGTTGACGAATGGCTGCCGCAGCTGTCGCCAGATCAAAAATTAGTTTTCGATTATGTCGATAAGTTAGTTTATGGTGACGCGTCTACAATGCTATTTACGTGGACGGGCCAGCCGGTACGGGCAAGACGTTATTGTTACAAACTATTGCGGCCCACGTGCGCAGCAAAGGTGGAATAGTTTTGTGCACAGCGAGGTATTGCGGCGCAAAACTACGAGAGTGGCACCACAACCGAAAGTATGTTTAAATTTCCTATTGACCTCGTGGTAGGTCACAACGCGGTGAATTAATTTTCCATTCCGATGTCTTAACATACGACGAAGCACCTATGGCTCATAAATAGAGGGGTGTAGTTTCAAAACCCGCTATAATGAACTTTGGTACATTTTCACTTTCTTATTCCGAACCAAAGGTTTTTAAATTTTCTCTCTATTACACTATAGACTCATTTTCATAACCCACTAAAACACGCCGTAATTTCAATATAAAAAGTAATGTTAGTTGCAAATGCCGCTAAAATATATGATCTTACTATCAAAATTCTCTAAAATGAAATCGACCAATGAAAGCAATGCATTCGTCACACGTGACTGACAAAACAGTATGGCGATTTTGTTTGTGTTGTTAAGAAATGCTTGTGGGTTTTTATTAAAATTTATTGAAAAACATGGAAGATCTAGCACAGGTTGTAAAAAAATATGATCCTAAGAATGCTCGGAAACGCTCATGCAATCCATAAAGCGGGTACACATTGGGCGTTTTGAAACGCGCGCTTTGCTAACGCGCGTTTTGAGAACCCCGAATTCTATTGAAGTGTACACATGCAAGCGCGCGCTTCTGGTCAAGCGCGCGTCTTCATTTTTTCGTTAGAACGCGCGTTGCTCGGGCGTCAGCTGCGCGCTTCGAGGTACATGGGCGGCCATTTTGTTGTACATTTTAACGCGCGCTTTTGTGTAGAGTGGACGCACGATACGACGAAAATGGAGATCGAGCATTTTGATACAGATTTCTTTATTGATGAAATTCAAAAGCGACCAGCTATCTGGGATATGGAAAGTCCCGATTATAAGAATAAAGTGATTAAAAAACGTAATTGGGAGGAGCTTGTAGAAATTTTTTGTGACGCTGGAGATAGTTTGGAGAAAAAGAAACTGTTGGGTGAGTGATTATTTTATTGAATTCTTGTTTACAATAACGTGTTAGGTAAGTACTTATATCATACTGTCTTGCCAGTGAAGTTTTCCCTCGTTTACAAAATAACGGGCAAATTTGTCTCTAGCAGTCCTAGCAGTCAAACTGCCGCGTGGTATATTTTCTGGACTTAAAGGTTGTAACGGTGAAAGATAAAGTGTATCTTAAAATCTATAACCGTCGCGTGTACGCACGTAATTATGTAGTACGGTGCATGCTTTGATGATATTTTCCGCGAACTCAATATTTACATCTATAGGTCTATGGAAAATTCGCCATTTGTTGCTCAATATTCCGAAAGTGCATTCGATATAGCGCCTTGCTCTCGATAATCGGTAATTGAAAACTCTTTTTGTGTGTGTGAGTTGTTTTCCACTGTAAGGGCGCATCACATTTGACATGATTCCAAAGGCTTCATCGCCTACAAACACGTGAGGCAATGGTGTTCTATCGATAATTGATATTGGCTTCGGGTTAGGAATATTTAATTTACCATCCATCATTCTTTTATAAAATTCGGAGTGTTGAAAAATCGCTGAATCACTGCTTTTACCATAAGATCCGATATCAACGTATATAAAACAATAATTTGCGTCACACACTGCTAGCAAGACCGAAGAGAAATAAACTTTATAATTAAAATAAAGCGAGCCTGTATGTTCCGGTTGTATTATTTCAATGTGCTTCCCATCAATTGCGCCGATACAGTTTGGGAAGTTGGCGTATTTCATAAAACCTTTTTCTACTTCATTCCATTTTTCGGTAGTCATTTCAGGCATGCACATAGATTTTAATTTGCTCCACAGCACTTTGCAAACTTGTTCCACTATCTGTATAATTGTCGATTTTCCAAGACGGTACCCATAGTGTAATTCTGCGAACGAACAGCCTGTAGCCAAGTATCTGTCAAAAATAAAAATAGCATTTTATTATTTATTTTCAGGTTCTACACTAACAAGAAAATGGAAAAGTATTCGAGACAATTACATAAGGGAGTCTAAACGGCAAAAAAATCTTCCATCTGGGTCTGGATCCTCCAAACATGTACCATATGTATACTTCGCAAAACTAACATTTCTCGAGAGTTCCGTAGTAAATAAGGATACAGAGAACAATTTCGAAACTCCTGCCGCAACAAATTCTGATTTAAACAATGCGGAAAATGAAGACTTGATACCACCTCCAAAAGAACAAATTGAAGGGACAAGGAAAAAACAAAAAATAAATGCAGTGGATAAACAAATAAATGATATTTTAGAAAAAAGTTTGCACGCAAGACAACAGCTTCAAACAGCACAACTAACTAATGAAGATGATGACAAATTATTCTGTTTATCATTATACACTGAGCTCAAGAAGGTACCTGAGAATCGACGGCTGTCAACAAAGATTGAATTGCTCAATGTAATTCAAAAAGCACAGAATCAAGCATTGCCACAACAAACAAATCAGTACTAATATCAATACGCATATTCTACACCATCTTATTCCGGATACACTACTGCTAGGTCCTCAACACCATCACAACAGTGGTCTGTTATGCCACCGCCACCACCACCGCCAACGTCGACGTGGGTGCCGTCACCTTCAAGCCAAGATTCGGACAGTCTTCATTTATTTGAATAAATATTTAAACTTACCTTAACGTTATAACGAGTTTTTCTTCTGGTGAAACTGAGTCTCTTAATATTGTTGAATTACCCGTTATGTCAGCTTTTATAATACTCAGTAATTCATCAAATGATTTCACAGACATTCTAAAATAATTAAAGAACTTAGGCCCATATTGTCTTAATTTTGGATATAATGTAACAAAAGACCCATGCGTCAGTCTATCTCTCAGTATAGGGTGCACCCAATATTCTCTTTGCCTTTGTCGTCGTCTTTTATAGCGACGGTAGAGGAGCCACACACAAGCAATCTCTTCGACGTCCATTTTCGAACTGAGCCAAAAGTATGTTCGCCCTACTAACGCTCGTTGAACGCCGTGCTAAGCGCGGTGTGTGTACGCGACCAACGCGCGCTCAACGCAACGCCGAGCGCCCAGTATGTACTTGCCTATAATCTTGGAGACGGGAAAAGGAGCGCAAAAACGGTCAAGCAAGAAAGGAAAAAGTCAAGCAAGCTTTCTTTGAGTACAACATAACTGTAACTGCGTGGTGTGACTATTAAGTTGTATTGGCGTGGATCCAAGGCGAAACATCCAGATGGGAGGTGTATATAACGGCAAGTATAACTTTATCTAAATAATAAACGAACTGTAACTTTTGGTGATTTTTCTCTCATGCACTCCACAACAACTCAACTACTTTTGCCACACCCTACAGATATAAAAAGCAGTGAACTGTAGAAGCCTTTAATATCACTACAGGACTGGAAGAAGATGAGTTCTAAATGAATTTGGCTTCCTCAAGTCCTATATATCAAACTTGGAATACTCGTAGTAGCATAATTAATGCCTCTATACAGACTGAGACCCTATTTTTCTCCAGAGCAGGAGCTGCCAAAACCTTAAAAAACTAACATAAAAAATCGCGGAGGCTCCACTTCTTAAATCTATCCTTGGGCTTTTAAAGGACCAATCCTACCAAAGGAATTCTTTGGTTCAGACACAACTATTAACAATACAGCCTGATACATTACTATAAATTTATTAAAAGAAAGGCGAAGAAATGGGGGAAAACTAAAATATTGCGTTTTATTGTTTGATGAAATGGCTTTGAACAAACGATTAATATACAATGAGTCCCTAGACAAAGTAAAAAGATATGTAGACTTGGATAAAATGGGACGAGAATATAAAATTTCTGGACATGTTCTAGTATTTATGATACATGGACTAAAAGTTAAGTTGAAACAGCCTACACTTTTTCGTGAAAAGCTCTATACAAACAGAAAAGCTAGCTGTTATAATGAGTAATGCTGCTAGCTGTTATAGTGTGTGATTGATCAAGCATCAAGGTCCGACAAATATAGGGGTTATTAATATAACCCCTATATTTGTAGTATTTCTTAACAAACCGACTAATGTCGGTTTGTCTGTTAAAGAAAAAGATTGTCAGTCGAAGAAAATTATTTGAATGCAGATGATAGAAAAGAATGTATTATTTTTGATATACCGCCCTTTTAAAGTCAATTAGAAAAAAAATCTCAAGCTGGCACAATGTTATATGTATAAAGGTAAAAATAAGTCATGAAAGAAGCTGAAGAGCGAAATAAGTTCTTATTAAATTTTAAAAATATAAGTCCATTAGTCGTAAACCCGACTTATAAAATTAAAATACGGGTCAAATATGCTACTTATGCTTTAAGCAACACGATGAAATCAGTTTTAAAATGATAAAAGAAATGAAATATTCCAAACTGCAATTTAGAAAAAATAGACAAACTTTTTGATGTTACTAATCACTTAATGGCATAAGGTATTCGGGAAAATGTTTCCAAAAACCCCAACATTTAGAATACTGGAACTATTATATAAAACACATAAACATAATTAAGTTTTTTAAATCAGATTCCCAATAACAGCTTAGAAATGTATGCTGTATACAGCTGTGTAAAGGAATCAAGGTAAGATTGTAATTTAAAAAAGATATCTTGCTTGGAGAAGCATCAGCAGCTGAACCTAAAAGTTTGTTGCACCAAAATACTTAATTATATAAAATAATTACATAATGTCCTTGTAAGTGACAACGTCACCGTCAACGTTTTGTGTGTGACGTGTCTTTTTACTCGAAGACTGGCAAAATAAAGAAGAATTGAGTTTCTATTTGAATGTGATAAACACTAATGAAATTCAACCTGAAAATGAAAATCACAATAATGAATTAGAACGTGAACCTAAAGAAGAGGCTTTTATTGCGTAGTTAAAATTAACGTACATGATAATAAAAAAAAGAATGGTTGGTTCAACCAACGTCTAATGGACGTCGCATTCGGACGGACGGAAGGTAGAAGAAATCAGTATAAAGAAAGAGAAAATCGACTAGCGACCTATTCTCAAAGTGAGTAAAAGTTTTAATTTAAATAGTAGTTAGTACTAAGGCCTTCTTCTCAGCATATTTGCGTCCGCTGCCGAACGTATGCCTCTTTAATGGTTTTCCGCTCATTTGGTCCAGGTCAGCCCCGCCGTCTTTTTAATATCGCCCGACTGTAGGCTACTCCATATTAATTTTACATTATTATATAAACATATAGTATTACACATATATTATTCATCATCAACATCATCATATAAAACGGATGTATCAGTTTATGCATTTATCGTTATGTTGCATTGAATAAAATTGATGAACGTGAGTCTTGATTTATTATCTGCAACCTCCAACGTACATAGTAAAAAGGAACATTGCCTTCACTATACGACAGTCTGGCAGCTGGTTTGCCCACACTTCGTCTTCCTGTACGGGGGCGCCAAGATAGAATCCTCTGGCTCCATCTGTCGTCATCTTTGCGACAGATATGTCCAGCCCATTGGCAGTTTAAACGCACTACATTTTCTAAGGCCTTATTATGTAAAATTAAATATGTTTCTATTTAATTTGTTGGAATAATTTATGCTCTAGTAGTAATGTGTTTGCTTTTGAATCACCAGGTCTGTAATGTATTATTTTGTTACATATATTTTTTTATTACAGGTCCGATTCAGAGTTTAAGGACTTCGCATCCACTCCAAAGAAGCGGTAAGGTGAAAAAGCAATCAGCAAAGCGAAAATCTACGGCTGACTCATTATCGAAGTAATATATGATAGTAAATATTATAGCTATGTACTGAATTCAAAGTGCTATTAGTGTGGTCTTATTGATAATTTATGTCTAGTTTTTTCAAAAAAAATCCCGAAGTTCTCAAGTATATACCATCGACTGTTAGATATTTGCACTGCCCAAGACGAGCCGCGTCGACTGACACCACTACCGTCCAAATCCGGGACAAAATTTTGATCAGGAAAAAATCAAAACAGCGCGATGCGCATTTCAATGTAATTTAATAAAATCAGTTGGCATCATACCGGCGAGCAAGCGAGCCGCGCGGACTCATTATCAGTTTCCACTAAGTTCATCAGTTAAATTAAGGGTGTCCCGAATTATAGGGTTTCAGTGACTTTCATTTATCAGATCACATCGTTCCTGCGTAACTGCCCGAACAAAAGATAATAATAAATAATGGGTTTTTTTTAGACAGCAATGACGAGACACACGCCGCCCTGAAACCAGTACGCGTCAGTCTACCATCGTATCTGGCGAAAGGGTGAGCCCGCCGACCTGCCACTGCGGCGTTCAGTTCCCACTGATGGGAATTTTTACCTTGAGCTCAGGGTGTACCATCGCAGCGACGCCATGTCTACTGCTCCACAAGAACGCTAGAAGAATGCGTTGCTTCGGGTCTGCTGTCTTCTGGGTGAATACTTAACGCATTGGAAGCTTTTGTAGCAACTCATTACGGACACTAGCGTGTTATTCACCAGCCCCGTCACCACAGGATTCTCCGAGGATTCGGACCCCGGAACTTTGTCCGCCAAACGCCAAGAGGAATACGATAGCAACGTACACCTTAAGCCAAGCACCGACGAAGAGGCAACAACAAGAGGCTAAATTGGCCAAACAGCAATAAGCGAAAGCGAACAAGAAACGGAATATGGGAGTGACATACTGGATTGCTCAATGGGCAAAAGACAATTGCACCAACCAAGAAATAAATCATCTCCTTGGAAAATCATCGCTCGTCATACTGGAACACGAAGAACAGAGTACCATATCATGTACAATCAGTACAGTTAAGAACTGGGGACATAATAGCAAACTTGGCAAAATTATTAGATCCAAGGAGTACAAATGTTCTGAGATTGCATGTGTTATAGTAGTTAATGCATGTGTTATAGTGCTAACGATGTTATAGTAGTTGATGAGTCAATGGTAAAGTTTCACGGAAGATTAATTATTAGAACGTACAATCCCGCCAAGACCGATCGTTATGGTATGAAGATCTACAAAGCTTGTACTGTAAGTAGCTATACATGGTCTTATCAGATTTATTCCGGGGTGTCGGAGCAATTAGAAGGACTTGATAAACCTGGTTCAACTGTGATCCAATTAGTTGAACCGCTCCTGAATGACGGTCGTCTTATTGTCGCCGATAATTATTATACCAGCCTTCCTCTGGCAACATATCTACGTTTACGTTTTGATGATTTAGTCTTTTTTGAGTTTTCTGGAAGACTTATTTCATTGTCTGAATCATGTATGTATCATGAAAGGTGAATTTGATTATATTTGTCATGTTTATTTTATGTAAATTATTACATTTTTGTATTTTATTTCAGATGATATGAAATTCTTGTTCAAATTCATCAGTTGAATGATACATACACTTAGGGTGGATTCGACCAAACTAGAGTAAATTTTATTCTTAGAATAAATCGTCAGTTATCCGAGAGTAAATGAATTTTACATTTTACTATCTGCAATTCTAAGAATAGAGAGCCTATTCGGGAATAGTTCCTAATACCACCGACATGCATGTAATAGCAGAGTAATCCTAGAATAAAAATGGCGTCTGCGCGTCATATGTTCTGTCTGTCTGCTATCATTGACATAAAATAATACGACAAAAGACAGTTGCTATGACCTAAGCCTTTACATTATTGCATTGTAGTACAACGTCTACTGGCCGGGTATTATATTCATTCATATTTTGTTCGTCGTTCATTCTGCTATACGCGTATAGTTATTCCAAGATGGAAAAACGACTATTGGTTTACTCGAGATAATAATCGAGGAATATTTATATACCTGGTATAGCTATTCGCGTATAAATATAAGTTTGATCGAATCCACCCTTAATCCATTATTTTATTTCAGTATGTCTAGTTGTGATTTGATATATTTTCTGAATCTGATTGTATATTGTTCAAATAATATCAAATTGTAAAGCATTTTTCAAAATTTCCGTTGGCAGGTGGTTTCTGTCAGATTCAGAAATATTCAAATTCAATTTTCAAAATTAACCCTTTCTTTTTAAATATTTTCACCTGAAATTTATAGCATTCATTAGAATTATTATTTTAATATTCAAATGTAGGTTATTCGGTAACTCCAAACCTATAATTTTGTTGCTTTTTTTAATGGTGATTGCTACTTCATGGACCAACGCCCATATTCTTTTGTTCATAGTTTTTTTAACTTTGGAACGTTGGATTCATTTTAATTTTTTAATTTTATCTCCAAATGATATTTTTGTTTTATCTCGATGGATGGATGGATATTTTATTTTGCTGGAGACAAAACTTATTTTCTTTTAATTATTCCTTTGTTTGTGAAAGAAGTCCCCGACCTTAGGGCCCTTGTATTTATTGGTCGGTGGGGAACTTTTTTTCACGGACAAGGGGCTTACTCTGGAATGTATGGGGATTCCAGGAACACCTTTATAACTGAAGATTCCTGTTTGGATCTGTGAGCAGCGAGTAACGTGGCACTTTGAAGCCGGAAGCGAGCCCAAAGCTGAAGCCAATTGAGCATGAGCAATCTGTATTTTGGTCGACCGACGTCCGCTCCAGATCAAGTCCCCATTTTTCTCATCGAGATAAGTTTCCCTCACCGACTACGGTTTATTTCTTTGTGTTGTTTGTAAACGTTGAGAGACAATCTACTAGAGTAGGCGAACTAACCTCGCCCTGTATTTTTAAATTATTTGAATTTCCTGTGTCGGAATTTGTTTTAATATTTTAATAAATTATTGTTATTTAAATTTTTTTGTTTTCTTTTATTTTCGACATAGGGATTCTATTATTTATTTTTTATTGCTGGGGTTCCCCCGTAGCACCAAGAATTCGAAAACGTTTATCTTTAGAAGCAAGAAAAGAAACAAAGAAAACTTGAAAAATTCGGCGTCAAACCAGCATGTACAACAATTTGCAAAAAAAAAATGTACTGACGTGTTTTCAGAGTCAGACCGGTTGCAGATTAATAAAGACTTTTGGGAACTTAGTTACGAGGGACAAGGATACTACATTCAATCTTTAGTTACGAAATAACAGGTTGGCAGGCGTTTAACAACGAGTTCATTAACTCGTAATAATACTTTTAAGTATTTTTTTGAAAAAGATAACCAAAAGGTAGAAGTTTGCAAAATATTTTTTTTTTACTACTCTGGGATATCACAAAAAGAATGATCGCCGAACTAGATGCTTTAAAAAAACCGCTCAATTCACAAGCTGACAAAAGAGGCAAAAGGGGCACAAAGAGAAGATAGACAGAAATAAATTAAAAGATCACATTGAAAGACCTGCAATTGCACACTATAGAAGACTACACGCACCAAAACGAAGATATCTACCAAGTGATTTGAATGCAACTTTAATGTTCTATTTTCTTATGAATTATACAATTTTTGAAAAAAGACATGAATATATCGTTTACCCTTTTGGGAAATGAAGAATGTGAAGACTGCGAAAGTTTTAAGTTACATAAGCCCAACTGTCAAGTACCAGCATCCTGTAATACATATTTGTTGTTCGTATCAACTGCACAAAGAAAAATACGAGTTGGCCAGAAAACTGTATTAAGAAGATGTTGAATTGTCAACGTCCTGCACCGATAAAGCATTTTACTCTGCAGATTTGCAAAAAGTTATTATGTTGCCAAGAATTGACATGTTCAAAGCAGTGATTTTCTGTCTAAGGTTAATTGCTTTCAATGAAAGTTTCGTGCCTTTGGGTTCAACCAAGAAATCTTGTCAACCATTCGCCGTATTGTGGCATGAGGCGATATCCGGTAGAAAACAAGAGGACATCATAAGTGCTTATCGAGCATTTTCCTAAGTAAACGTGTTTGTACTGATGTTGTTGTATGGACGGATAACGCTTCAAGTCAAAATAAGAATTGGGCGCTTTTTACATTCCTTGTTCAAATAATAAACAGTTCTATGATAAGTGCAAATTTGCTTTCTATAAAATATCTAGAACCAGGGCATACCTTTATGTCAGCAGATAACTTTCATCACCAAGTCGAAAACCAGTTACAAAAAGCAAAAAAAAAAGTATACGATTTTTCCGATTTTATTGACTGTGTACAATTAGCCAATTCTGGAAAAGTAACGGTAAAGCCGATGGAGGTTACTGATTTTTTTAAATATATTGATCATTCGTCACAACATAAACTAAAGAAAAATTCAAACCGGATATATTTAAAAGATATTGTGGTTGTGGAGGCACGTAGAAATAATTTTAAATTATTTGTCAAAACAGAATATAATGGCATTTTTAAATAATTGAACTTCTTGTAATTGAAATTCATAAAATCATTTTCAATTCCTGATCCCGTTCAAAATTCATTGCCCAGGGGTATAACAGAGTTAAGAAAATCAACAATTATTACTAAATTGGCAAAAATAATCCCAGAAAATGATTGCTATTTTGGAAAAACCTACATACGAATGACATTGCTGTTGATCTAGTAGATACATTGGATGTAGAGGACTGTGATGAATAAGTACTTTTAATTAATTAACGAAAGACTGAATAAGTGCCATTATTAAAAATAGGTTTTTATTTGTCAAATGTATACTATGCATTATTTAAATGATTATGTTAATAAGTAGAAAGTTTAGAAATTTATTATAGTTTTGTTTTTCATAGAGGCTTAATGAATATAATTTTTGTTTTTTGAACGGGTGCAGTGTTCCCTTAAAAAATATGCTGTTTGTTATTTTATTTTATTTTTTTTATTAAATATGGGTTTGCTCTTGACCACAATCTTGCCCGAGGACAGAGATGAGGTCTACGATGAAGCGAGCTTACCCAGAAGCAGCCTATTCACTCTGGTTTTGAAGAGAGTCAGGTTGTATGTGCTCGGAAACACTTGTATTTGTTTTACTGTTAATTTTTTTTTTTATAATCATCGTCAATTGTAACAAATCATAAGATTGGTATTTAAATAAAACATTTCATAATTTTATTTCTAATGTTTCTTTATTTTTAATCCAGTATCCCAATGCGTATTCTACACCGACTGCATTTATTTACAACATTTGGTTCAACTTCTATATTTTTTTACTAGAATTTAATGCAGTTAAAGTATTTTCTTAGATAGAAACACAGTACACGGAAAAAAAAGCTCGCGGAATTATTTTTGCATCAAGAATATTTATATTCTCAGAAATATTGTTTTAAGTTAAATAAATGTGTGCTTGAGTTAACAAGAATATCTCAGCTCAACAAATATGATATTCTCCATGAAAAACATTATTATTCTTAGTAAATTTACTAAAAATAAAACAATAATTTTTAATTCAAGTGTTTTAAAGCGTTGGCTGAATAAAAATTAATGTCTTAAATTAAGATTTTCATGTGTTTTAATCCGATGGGAAGTTGTTTGGGTTCAAGAGCCTTACAGATTTGAACCAAAAGTTGCACTTGTTGACTTAATGCTAAACATCAAAATTTGTTAACTGAAGAATATATTCTTAAAATAAAATCTATATTTTCTCTGATTTAATAAATTTACGTTGCTTTTATCCCAAAATTAGGAAAGTTTTCAAACAAGAAAACATTTTTTTGTTGAAGAAAGTTAGTTTTTGTAATCAAGAAAAAATATTTTAGGGTAAGTAAGGTTAGCATTAGCGTAAGAATCCAAATTATTTTGACTGAAGTCGTTCAATGTTTTCAAACAAGACTTTTTCGTTTTCTGAGAATAAATTATATTGTTCAACTAATAATATTAATATTTCAAAATTAAGAAAAATGATGTTTCTTTATAAGAAGTTGTAAAGTTTGCATTAAGAAAAAAGTATTTTAGATTAAGTACGGTTAGCATTGACTTGAGAATCCAAATTTTTGAACTGAAATAATTCAATGTTTTCACACAAGTCGTTTTCGTTTTGTGAGAACAAAATATGATATGCAACTAAGAATATTATTTTATTATTATTATTATTATTTATTTAGCTTAAGGCACAGTTATTATTTTTATTTTATTATTAGTTTTATTTTATTTTTTATTTTTTTAGTTTTTATTTTTTCTAAATAAGAAAGAATAACGGTTCTTCATAAGACGTTAAATTGTTTGGGCCAAGAAAAAAATATTTTAGTGTAAGTAAGGTAAGCATTAGCGTAAGAATCCAAATTATTTTTACTGAAATCATTCAATGTTTTCATACAATACGTTTTTGTTTTGTGAGAACAAAATATGATATGCAATTAAGAATATTTTTTTTTCTAAATAATAAAGAATAACAATTCTTCATAATACGTTTAATTGTTAGGACCAAGAAAAAATATTTTAGGGTACCTAAGTAAAGTCAGCATTAGCGTAAGCATCCAAATTATTTTGACTGAAATCGTTAAATTTTTTTACACAAGACTTTTTCGTTTTCTGGTAAGTAATTATATTGTTCAATTAATAATATTGATATTTCAAAATTAAGAAAAACTATGTTTCTTTATATAAGTTGTTTTAAAGTTTGCAATAAGAAAAAAAGTGTTCTAGATTAAGTACGGTTAGCATTGGCTTGAGAATCCAAATTGTTTTAAATTAAATAATTCAATGTTTTCACACAAGACGTTTTCGTTTTGTGAGAACAAAATATGATATGCAACTAAGAATATATTTTTTTCTAAATAAGAAAGAATAACGATTCTTCATAATACGTTTAATTGATTGGACCAAGAAAAAATATTTTAGGGTAAGTAAGGTAAATTCGCATAAGAATCCAAATTATTTTTACTGAAATCGTTCAATGTTTTTATTTTTACACAAGACTTTTTCGTTTTCTGATAATTAATTTAAGTAGTATATTGTTCAACTAATAACATCAATATAAGATGGTTTTTTTGTTGGTATGTTATTGTAAAGTATGGATCAAGAAAAAAGTGTTTAAAATTAAGTACGGTCAGCATTATCTTAAGAATTCAAATTATTTGAATTGAAATAGTTAAATGTTTTAACACAATACCTTCTCGTTTTCTGAGAATAATTAATACTTAGTTTCAACTAAGTACTTTGTAAAGTTTAGATAAAAAAAAAGTATTTCACATATTATTATTATTATACTTTATAGACACATATTAAAAATATGTCTGAGTATAAGTTCGTACTTAGCATTGACGTAAGAATAGTATATCCCATAACACAAGTCTCGAACTTACTTTGGGGCTAACTCAGTCTGTGTGATTTGTCCCTTTATATTTTTTTTCCACTCTCCTGCGAATTAAATCGGATTTATTATTGGGGTACTCAATTCTCATAAAGTAATAGTGCGCGAAGTGTTCGTATATCCTGCCACCTCGGCACAGTAGCAAGCACTTATAAACCATCAAAAAGTAAAATTAAATACAATGATACAAAGTGGGCTGTGAAAAAAGGCACTTTTGATGTGCAAGAAATACACCCCAATAAAAGAAAAAGATAACGTTTGTTATCTACGTTAACCTACGTACTTATACCGACTTATTTTCTGGCGATTTTGCAGGCTACCGAAGAAATTTTCAGCCTTTACGAATTTTTAAAAACTAATACAGTGGGAGTCGTATTTGGTACCTATTTTACTTACGTAGGTAGGAACACTGAATATGCGTAACACTCTTTTTACATTACAAGTAGATACCTAGTAATTTTAGTTTAGCATAGGCATGTAGTAGTTCGCGGTTCGCCTAGAACCGATCTCATGATATGATACGTTTGAAATAGCTAGTAGCTAGCTAGGTACTGATTAGCTTATTTCTAATTTGTGGTAGGTAGTAGGTATTTAAAAGTAAGAAGGTAGATACGTACTTAAATACCTACTTAGCTCTCTATATATAAAAATTCCGTTCGTATGTTCTTGATACCTATGTGATCCTATGCTGAATTGCTGAGTACAAAAAAATACCTAAAAAAAAGTAAAAGTACCTACCTACTCTAAAAAAAGTTCTGTCCTATGCTGTCAAGAAACAAATTCTTAATATAAGATAACGAAAACTCTTGAATCAAAATTGTGTTTGTTGACTGTTAGTCAAGAATTGCAATTTTAATCTAAGAAAACTTTTTTTTTAAACATTACTGTCCAAGAATTTAAGTTTTAGATTAAAATTACTTTTCTTGACTGCCGTTCGATCGTCATTGGTTGGTTACACGCCGAGCAAACGGAAACGGAAGAAACGACTGACATTGAGTGTTACCATAAGTGCACAGCGGGCGATGACGTCAGCTGGTATGAGATTACCTTAGGGTTCACCCAATGAAGTAAAATAAAAAAATGTTTTATAAATGATTTAATTTTATAAAATGGTCAATTTGTTTTTTTATAAATGATTTAATTTTATAAAATCGTCAATTTGTTTTTTACCTTCACACGACTTTGCATTTGTTTTGAGAACAGCAAATATTCTGAATCTAATAAAAATTTTGATCAAATACTTAATCATGTGTGTGTCCATGCACACAAAGAATTAAATGATATTTATTCTAATATATCACCGTACAATGTTTTAAAACGCTGAAGAAACACGTTTCTTGTATGACGACCCCCTGTACTGTTTTACTTTATCTTATTTTTAGTACTTGTGTGATAGCGGCCATATTAATACATAATCGGTGAAAATTTTAAGTGTCTAGCTATTACGGTTCAAAACATAGTGCCCTGTGACAGACGGACAGACAGCGGAGTCTCAGTGTCCCGTTTGCACCCTTTGGGTACGGAACTATAAAATGAAATTTTAATAAAAGGATCTGTAGATGATTTGACTTGAAAAGACTTTTTACATTATATATAAGTAGGTACCTAGCAGTTTTAGCTTCGCATAGGCATAGGTACCTAAATACTTACTAGATCGGACTTAGGTTAGAAGGTACTTACCGTAGTAGTTCGCGGTTCACCTAGAACCAATCTCATGATACGTTTGAAATAGCTAGTAGCTAGCTAGGTACTTATTAGCTTATTTCTAATTTGTGGTAGGTAGTAGGTATTTAAAAGTAAGAAGGTAGGTACGCACTTAAATACCTACTTAGCTGTCTTAAGAGAGAGTACATACCTACCTACCTACCCTAAAAAAAGTTCTCTCCTATGCTGTCAAGAAACAAATTCTTAGTATAAGATAACGAAAACTCTTGAATCAAAATTGTGTTTGTTGACTGTTAGTCAAGAAATGCAATTTTAATCTAAGAAAACTTTTTTTAAAACATTGCTATCCAAGAATTTAAGTTTTAGATTAAAATTACTTTTCTTGACTGACGTTCGATCGTCATTGGTTGGTTAGACGCCGAGCAAACGGAAACGGAAGAAAAGACTGACATTGAGTGTTACCATCTCAAAACTCCTCGATTTTGGGGATGTTTCAATGTTTGTAACGACGACTAAGTATTAAGCTGCGCGACCATTACATCGGAATCGGATCGAACGATGCGTACGGATCTTTCGCTTGTATGGATTTCTATGGCTATAGCTATAACTATATCACACACAAATCCATACAAATGACAAATCCGTAAGCATCGTACGCTCCCATTCCAATGCAGTGGGCGCGCAGATTTAAGGAATACCAAATAATTAGGTTGGAACGGCAGTAGTGTTCTTAAATGGATATTAAGGGGAAAATAATTTTGAGGGATTTCATTTAGCGGAAAGTAAAAAAAATAAGTAACTGCGTGTATCCAAACGTAACTTGCTTTGCCGTTGTGTGTTTTTCTGTGTTCGATTTTATACCTATACGGTAGATGCGGTCATGTAATTTTGCTGCGCGTATTAATTTTTTTTTGGGAAAGAGTTTTGAAACGGGAAAATTTTAGGGGAGAAAAGGCAAAGCAAATTACAGATGGCTCGCAATCGTTGGTACCCGTATCCCGTACAAACAGTTTTAGGTTCTGTACAAATAACTTGTTGTGATTGTGTTTTGTTTTGTTAGCATTTAACACAAAAAGTGATTCAAATAAAAGATTCGGATAGTTTGTTTGAGGCAGAAAGGTACCAAAGACAAGATGCCACCTTTTCCTCCCAATTCACGAGGAGTCCGGGGAAAATCCAAATCATGGGGTGGCAACACTGCGACAGCCAACCGTTGTTTGTTGTTTTGTGTTGGTCTGGTCACTCTCGGCTACAACGCAACGCGTGTGCTACGTGGTTGGTTTGGTTACAGTTATTTCGTTGAAACAGGAACACAAGAGTGAGTGTAATATTAAATAAATTATTTTACTGAATTGAAATATGTTAATTAATTAAACATTATATTGATTGTTATTAGATGAACGAAGAACTGTTTGATGAAGGCGCCGGCGCCTCCGGTGAACACGTGCAAACTCGTTTAAGCCCAGATCATCATCGGGACGAAATTGCTTCTTTACTGAAGGCATGGCAGGTTCCAGAATCAGTAATTCTTCGGTTCCAAGGTAAATAGGTACCGACTTTCTATTTACGTACGCCACCTACTACTGTAAGTTAATTTAAAGTGTACTTACTGGTTAGGTATTAATATTATTACCTCTCTTTTCCAGAACATGAAATCAAACCAAATCAACTAAGGGACCTAAGTGAAAAATTTCTTAAGGAACTTTGCCCGGTAATAGGCCACCGAATACTCATAAAATCAGGATAAATATTTCACTGGACATGTAAGTACTTACCTACTATTAAAATTTGTAAATTTTATATTCCTTGGAGTGTTTTCATCTGTGAACCAAACTGTTAGCGAGGCTACAGGCTAATAAACTAATAGGTTTTGGGTTATTTGTAGAAGAGGAAGTGTTTTTTGCCTAGAACGTTGCATACAAACTACATGTGTTATTTACCTATTTGTTTTATTTAGTACTAGCTTTCCGCGCGCGATTTCACCCGCGCGTGGATTGCAACCTATGCCCAGCAGTCGGATAAAAAGTAGCCTATGTTACTCAGGGATAATGTAGCATTGTAATGGTGAAAGAATTTTTGAAATTGGTCTAGTAGTTTTAGTTTATTCGTTACAAACATACAAAAATACAAATCTTTCCTCTTTATTATATTAGTGTAAAGTATGATAGTGTGACAAACATAAATTGAATTAATTTTTTTTTCAGACTGACACCGATTCTACACTGACAACAAAGTCTGTAACGAGTGACACTCACGATGAACTGGAAGATTTGGAAAATACTATATCAATTGAGAATATATTTTTCCCAGACTTTGATTTAAGAACGATAATAAGAAGATAAATAACCTACTTTTCATTATTTTTATTTTTGTGATAGTTGTTTACTGGCAATGCCATAATTTTTTGATATAATTTAATAAATTACGTGTCAACATAATTATTATTTGGTTTAATTTCACAGATTATGGACATCCCAGAAAGCAGATTGTTAAGGTGAGTATATTAATACTCTTACTTTAAATAGCTGTGGTTTCTTACTAAAACGGCATGTATAGTATAACGGTGTTAAGTTTAAGTACTTTTTGTGGATATCATTTGCTTAGCTCAAGTTTTTAATAATAAGATTGTTATGCTGGGGCCGCACCTGCGGCTATCGTCACGAAGCTTCGTACTATGACACGATACACGCAAATGTGACCGGCCGTATTCGGGTATCGTCGCGAATTATCGGGCTGCGTCTTCGTTATCGCGCGGGTGGCGGTACGTCAAAGGATTTTAGCGCGCTAACATTTCGTCCTGAGTGGTCAGACTAGCGTTGTTCATTTTGATGTTTGTTTTCAGCTCGTTTTGACGTGTCCTGTGTGACCGGTGCTGTAACTGTTTATTGGCTTCAATTAGCTTGTTAAATGCATAATGGAGTGGAGTGATGAAATGGTGTTAGAGTTTCTTCACAATTATGAAGCAGAGCCCATTATATGGGATCCGAAAAATGCAAATCATAAAAAAAACATTTAGTGGCCGATGCTTGGCGTCGCTTAAAAAGCATCCACCATCTTCTTTTTCGAGGTTTCTTTTTAGTTTTCAATAAATGCAGTATGTAATTGTTAGCACACATGTAAAATAAAGAAATTCATCGTCGTCCATATTCACGCTCAGTTCAAACATCTGATGGCGATGACGCCATCTTGGATTATTGCACGATAGTTCGTAAAAAATAACGAAGTTGCAAGTCTGACCACGACTTTATCGCGATATTTTTTTAATGTACAAAATGAACGAAGCTTCGCCACGCATTGCTTCGGGACGATAGGCGCAGGTCCGGCCCCAGCATTAGTGTACAAGATTTTTTTTGAGAATTACACTTTTTAGGTAAAACTATATTTTTTTAATTTAAAAATCCAGTAATGGTAGTTTTCAGTTGAGAAGAGTTGGGGTGCATGGAAGGAGCCTCCCCGAGTGACGCACTTAAAATTATGAATGCGTCCGGCGCACCCTGGGCAACAGTCTGCGAGGACGGCAAGTCGGTAACGCAGACTGGCCGATCCTTCCACCACGACTCAATGGCGAGATATAGACCTTCCCAACGGCCCTTATCAGGGCCACCCAAGAAGCCTGTTCGAAGGCTAGTACAAACTGATGAGGCACAAACACACCCGCTTTTAAATCCAGCACTTCGGGTTATTTCCATCAATATAGAAGGATTCTCAGCTAACAAATCGGAAATCCTGTCAGAGATGTGCCTCAAAAACAACGTCAGCGTCATATGCGTGCAAGAGACGCATCGTGATATTAACCAATTAAGACCAAACATTCCCGGATTTGATCTCGTGGCCGAAATCCCTCACCCAAAACATGGCAGCGCTGTGTTTGTCAGTCCCAACGTCAAGGTGGACCTTCAAACCTTCTGTTTTTCGGATAATTCGGTAGAACAAATAACTATAGATATCCCAAATTGTTCTATAACATCAATATATAAACCCCCAGATGTTCCGTTTCAATTTCGCAAACCGGCCAATTACGAGAACCACCGCATCAAACTTGTAGCTGGCGACTTTAACAGCCACAGCACCAGCTGGGGCTACCGGGAAACAGATGCAAATGGTCAGGCAGTTGAAGAATGGGCAGAGGCAAACGATCTTATGCTTATTCATAATGCTAAGCTCCCGGCTTCTTTCAATAGCTGCCGATGGCGACGCGGATACAACCCGGATTTATTTTTTGCCAGCTCATGTATATCCCAACAATGCATTAAAACAGTTTGCCCCCCCGTTCCCAGAACACAACATAGACCTATTATGTGCTCAGTACAACCCGTAGCTAATCCAGTTATAGTCCCATTCAAGCGCCGCATCAACTACGCTAAAGCCAACTGGGAAAGATACGTACAAACTATCGACGGCAACCTCCTAAATATATCACCAACACCTGACAACTATGATCAGTTCATACAAGTGATAGCAACTGCATCACGTCGACATATTCCACGAGGTTGTCGTACAGCTTATGTCCCAGGGCTGTCTAATGAATCCGCTGATCTGCTGAGACAGTATGAAGACCTGTATTCCAAGGATCCTTTCTCAGAAGAAACTATCCTGGCTGGTGAGGACTTACTGTCTCAGATCAGTGTGACTCGACGAGAGAGATGGACAGCCTTGGTCACGAATCTTGACCTTGCTCATAACAGCAAAAAAGCCTGGAACTCCGTTCGTAAACTTACCGGCGAGCCACCAGCTGCTACATCGCCAGGTCAGGTCACGGCTAACCAAGTGGCACACCAACTCCTACTCAATGGCAAGACCAAACGTCGGCAGGGCACAACACCTCAATCTAGCTGTCCAGACTCTGGCAATATTATCAGCCAATCTTTTACAGTGTCAGAACTTGTTACAGCCATTAAAACCTTAAAGTCTGGTAAAGCTTCTGGTGTCGATAATTTATCTGTTGAACAAATCCAGAATTTAGGTCCAATGGCTATCTCCTGGTTGCTAGAAATGTTTAATTCCTGTCTGGCTACGGGCCGCATACCGCGTCTTTGGAGAAAGGCTAAGGTGATTGCCCTACTAAAACCTGGAAAACCTGCAGATGATCCCAAAAGCTATCGACCCATATCTTTACTGTGTCATACCTATAAACTGCTGGAAAAAATGCTGCTAAACCGCCTGGTCAGTATCGTCGAACCTAAGCTCATCCCGGAACAGGCTGGATTCCGACCAGGAAAATCCTGCTGTAGCCAATCATTAAACCTCACTCAACACATTGAGGATGGGTTTGAGCTGGGTCACGTAACTGGGGCAGTGTTTGTAGATCTTTCCGCTGCGTATGACACAGTAAATATTAAGCGGCTTCTTTGGAAAGTTGGTGAAATGACTGGCGACCATGCCTTCACAAAAATATTAAGTGAGCTGCTCCGCAACCGGCGCTTTCAGGTCCATCTTCTTTCAGATAAGAGCCGCTGGAGAACACTTAAAAATGGCCTTCCGCAGGGCAGTGTTCTTGCGCCACTACTATTTAATATTTACACGAATGACCAGCCTTCTCCACCAGACACAAACAGGTTCCTGTACGCCGACGATCTGGCTCTAACTTCCCAAGCTCGGTCTTTTGAAGAGGTTGAAAGGAATCTCACGGGGGCACTCAATGTATTGAGTTCCTATTATGAGGAGAATTCCTTGAAACCGAACCCTTCAAAGACGCAATCTTGCGCATTCCATCTGCGTAATCGAGAGGCCCGAAGGCCCCTTTCTGTCCAATGGCAAAACACCCAAATCGCTCACTGCTCCACTCCTAGGTACCTTGGTATCACTTTGGACCGATCTCTGTCTTTTAAGCAGCACTGCCTTAACACCAAACAGAAAGTGGGTACCCGAAACAATCTACTACGCCGATTAACGTCCACCAATTGGGGAGCCTCACCACGGGTTCTACGTACGACTGCATTGGCTCTTTGTTTTACGGCAGGCGAATATGCTAGCCCAGTCTGGAGCCGATCAGCGCACACTCAGCAGGTGGATACAGCTCTAAACGACACATGCCGGATTATTACAGGCTGTCTCAAACCAACCCCTGTGGAAAAGCTGTATCCGTTAGCTGGTATTGCGCCTCCGGATGTCCGTAGGGATGTGGCTGCCTCCATTGAAATGGTCAAAAGGGTAACTGACACTCGACACCCACTTCACGACCATGTGCCGGTTACCCAGAGATTGAAGAGCCGCCACAGCTTTATTAAGGAGGTGCTGCCTCTAAATGGTGAAGCCTCGCAGTCTCGGATTGACTTGTGGTGGAAGAGATATCCCGCAGCGTCACCCAACCCGCTATCAGAGCACCTCCCCCCTGGATCTAGTCTACCTTGGCCGACATGGAAGTCTATAAACAGACTCCGGACATAAGTCGGCCGAAGCAAAGAAAATATGTCCAGGTGGGGATATAGCTCGGAAACAGCCTGTTTGTGTGGTGCCTCTCCCCAAACTATGGCACATTTATTGTCTTGCCCAGCGTGCCCTACTACCTGTACGCTTAAAGACCTATATGACGCAACAGATAATGCTGTATCTGTGGCGTCATATTGGTCATCACAAATTTGACCCGCCGAGTCGACACGCTAAGAAGAAGAAGAAGTTGAGAAAGAAGATTTTTAAGGAAAGTATATTAAAATTCTTTATTCAAGTAACCAGAGGTTTCATAGGTACTAAAACCAGCTTTATCTAATGTTTACTTTTTGTGCGTTGTGTAGATAATTTGCTTAGCAAGTATTTGATTTTTGATCAAAATAATAAAAATAATATTTTGAACTCAAGTGGAATTCAAATCTCATATATTCTTACTTCAAAAAATAAATACTTAAGCTAAGCAAATTATATTATCTACCCAACGCACAGAAAGTATTCACCTAAGATAAATCTGGTTTTAGTATGAAACCTCTGGTTATTTGAATTAAGAATATTACTATACTAACCCTAAAAATGTGCTTCTCAACTGAAAACTATTGTTACTCTCCACTTAAGATTTAAGATGCTTGAGTTAAGCAATTATAATATCTACACAACGCACGGAAAGTATTCACCTAAGATAAATCTTGTTTTAGTATGAAACCTCTGGTTATTTGAATTGAGAATATTAATATACTTATCTTTAAAATCTTCTTTCTCGACTGAAAACTATAATTACTCTCCACTTAAGATTTAAAATGCTTGAGTTAAGCAAATTATATTATCTACACAACGCACGGAAAGTATCCACTTAAGATAAATCTGGTTTTACTATGAAACCTCTGGTTATTTGAATTAAGAATATTAATATACTTACCCTAAAAATGTGCTTCTCAACTGAAAGCTATAATAATAATAATAATAATAATCTTTTATTTCGACCAACAGGGATCATAATTTGTTAGTAGCACAGATAACTTAAAACCTAGTGTTAGTACATACACAAAAACACACATACAGACATCACACCTGTTCGTTCTTCAGTACGTGTATCATTGAACAATGATACACATACTGAAAATCGACACGTGTTGCAAACATCTTCAGAATACCGTTGGAGCTGGCCCGAAGTCTGCTTGCCAGGGATGTGCACCGTTTGCGGATAGTGGTATAAAAACAATCCACCCTCGCCTCGGCGAACATCCCCTTCGCGCTACAACGTCGAGACAACCCCAACAACACTCTGAAGGCATCATTATATTGGACTCGTAGGGCGCTAAATTGCGTTTGTGTATATTGCACCCATAGGCTGCTCGTGTAAAAAGATGTGCAGTATGCTCTAAAAAGAGTTATTTTAACTTCTCGAGAACAACGAGCAAACCTACGGGCTATCATATTAGCGCGCATTGATAGTGCCCTACGCTCCCGTTCAACATCAGTATTGTCCTTCAAGTCGGAGGTCAACCAGTGTCCAAGATATTTAAATTTGTAAACCCTTTGCAAGGGAGTCTTATTTAATTTGATAGGTGGAATAGTATCCGGACGTTTCCCTCCGGCTTGAAAGACCATACATACACTCTTCTGCTCGTTATAAATTAAGCCATGACTAGTGGCATATCGCTCACATACACTCAACAACCTGTCGAGACCACAGGGAGAGGCACTCAGCAGAGCCATGTCGTCCGCGTAGCTTATGTTATTGAGACATACGTCATCAATATGGCAACCGACATGCAGGCTGCTGAGCTCCCCAATCAATGCATTCACGTACAGGTTGAATAGCTTAGGCGAGGACAGCCCTCCCTGTCTTACTCCGCACTCCAACCTGTATGGCTCTGAGAAAGCATTCGACCACCTTACGACATTGACCTGGTTAAGATACCAGAACTTGAATAAGTTACACAGTTCAGGTGGCACTTTCATTTCGCCTAGCTTCTGCCACAAGATGTCGTAGGAAACCAGGTCGAAAGCCTTCGACAGATCCAAAAAGCAGCCATACACCGGGGTATTTCGCTCTGTATAGTACTTGACAGTCTGCTTCAAACTCAAAATTGCGGTCTCAGTGGATAGGCCGGGTCTAAAACCAAACTGGTTGTCATGTAATGTAATATACTTATCCAGTTGTTTATTTAGCAGACTATCAAGCACCTTTGCCACTACTGTGGCCAGGGAGATCGGCCTATAATTGGTCCTATCGCTAGTATCACCCTATCATTACTCTCCACTTAAGATTTAAGATACTTGAGTTAAGCAAATTATATTATCTACACAACGCACAGAAAGTATCCACCTAAGATTAATCTGGTTTTAGTATGAAAACTTTGTTTATTTAAATTAAAAATATTTATATACTTACCCTAAAAATGTGCTTCTCTAATCAAAAACGTCATTACTCTCACTTAAGATTAAAAATTCTTGAGTTAAGCAAGTTATACTCTCCAAAGAATGCTCAGAAAGTATCTACTTAAAATAAATCTAGTTTTAAAATATATATTACTAGCTTTTGCCCGCGGCTTCGCCCGCGTGAATTTCCCACGGGAACAGTGCTTTTTCCCGGGATAAAAAGTAGCCTATGTGCTATTCCAGGTCATTATCTACCTCTGTACCAAATTTCATCGAAATCCGTCCAGTAGATTTTGCGTGATTGAGTAACAAACATCCTCACAAACTCACAAATTCACAAACTCACATCCAAACTTTCGCATTTATAATATTAGTATAGTTTTAAAATATATATTATGTAAATCCGATGAAGAAGTTGTATTGTTTATAGGAGATACCTTATTTTTTAACTGAAATCAAAAGTATTTCCGTAAACAAAACTAAGCCAAAATTTTTCTTTTACCAACTCAAACAAATCTTCGGTTAAGATTCGGCGGTCTTGGTTCAAAGTGACAAATCTTCGTTCAATAATGCAAGTCTTAGATGTAAACAGCACCAATGTCGCATATGCCCCTGGTGCACACGCGACATTTTCATTCCAAGAGGTCGAATTGTGGAGCTAAGACTTATATCATTTCTGAACAAGACAAATGCATTCTCCAACAAAATAATTATACTCTTGGCTAAAATAAACAAAAGTTCTACAATGAATATTTAATTTTTTTCTGTTCAAGAAAATCGTATGTTTTGAATTCAAGAAACTTGACACTGTTGCATGGAGACATTGCTTTTTTCTCCTATCCAGAATATATCCTCTCAATTTGAAATAATAATGTGTTGAAAAATAAAACAATAAAATTCTAAATTTAAGAAAATAATATTTTGCTTATATATGAAACTATATTATTCTTGACCAATAAATATATTCTTGTTTGAAGAGATCTTTTCTTTCCGTGTACTAAGCACAAGTACTGCATCACAATATATGATTCTTAAAAATATAAAGTACATATACAAAGTCAGCATGCAGTACTCAACATTTATGTTAAAATAGACCACAAAACAGGTCTTTAAGCTAATGTTACTAGTGAACGGTATTGTTATGAACATTAAGTAATTATAAAATAAATTGATTTGTTTCATATTTGAGATTATGAATAATCTTTTTACCGAGCTTTTCTCGAAACCGCCAATTTACGAGTACTGCATTTACGAATACGACAGCAGCATTGGACAGTGAAGTTGTTAAGTGGCAGTGGGCGGGGCACATAGCTTGTAGAACAGATAGCCGTTGGGGCAGAAAAGTTCTCGACTGCCGACCACGAACCGGAAAACGTAGTGTTGGCAAGCCTCCCACTCGGTGGACCGACGACCTGGTGAAGGTCGCGGGACGCGCATGGATGCGGGCAGCGCAGGAAATCATGTTGGCATGGTATACCTTTTATTCAATGGAAATCCACACGTAACATCATTGATTTCTGGTCTGAAGTGCGAAAATATGTGAATGCTGCTGGAATAAATACTTTTCAAGAGCTATTAGATCTTGCTATATCTGTATTATCACTTCCTCACTCAAATGCTGAGGTGGAAAGGGTATTTAGTGCTATGAATATCGTCAAAAATCAGTTGAAGATTATAATGAAAAACTGCTACAATTATGAGCTACCAGTTGATGTCGGTACTGCCATTGGAAGCAATTCTAAATACTCTTTTAAAACAACAAAGTGTGAAGAAAATCATCCATCTCAGCCGTCTACATTTGCAGTAACAACAAATCAAGAAGATGAAATACCAGTAGAAGTATTTGATATTAATTTTTAGCCTATGACATCATGTTTGTTTTGATTATTTTCACAATTAAAATATAATTTCTATTTCTTACCTTGTGATTTAATTTAAAATTAATCAGTGAATTCTAGAGAATTTTTTGAAGTAAATTTACCCTAAATCTGGTGAAATTTAAAACTAAAACCAGTGAAATATTTTTTTACTAGGTGGCAACACTGTGAACAAGACGAAGATCTTTCCACGCGTTAAAAAAAAGGGGCTCTAGCGAATATACTCTTCGACACGTTATTCACAGGCTTCCTATGTGTGTAATGTAAGTATTTGGGTTTATGATATGAATCGTATGAATCACAATATTAAGCCGAATTTACATTACGAAACTAGTGGCTCGAAATTAGTTTTATGACATTAATTTTATCAACAATTTCACGTGTAAATTTACAGTTTCATAATGTATGCATCGGTTTTGCGACACTGGATTAATTTCATGCCATCTCATATTTTTTTGTAAAACTGATGTCACGCAACTACTTTCACGATGAAAACGCGACACGAAACTAGTGTCGCGAAAGCATCTGCACGGGGCAGACGTGTGTTTTTGAGTGCATCGTGTAGCTAATTACGCGTTAAAATGGCAAACCAACGTTGGCCAGTCGATAAAAACACAAAATTCATTAACGAATACCAGCGTAACAAGTGTCTTTGGGATCCAAAACACCCTCAATATAAAAATAGAGATGCTAGAGAGGCAGCCTACAAAGTTATTATGGAATCCATGGAAATGGGCACTGTGAAAGAAGTTGTAACCAAAATACGGATACTTCGTAATACTTATAACAACGAACTATTGAAAGCAAAAAAAAATAACACGACGGGCATGGGAACTGATGAGGTGTACGTGTCTAAAATACCGTGGTTGACTCATGGATTTTTTGAAAAATATTGATAGTTACACCAGAGAAAATACAGAAAATTTGGTAAGTTATTATTTTTATTTATTTTTGAATTTAATAAATCATTCTTTCTTGCCATTCTAAACGCCCTTGTCCAACAAAGTAGTCACTATAATGTTCTCTATTCTGTGGGCATTTCTGGAATGATTTCCACTAAAACTGCTGAGTGGCCTGAATGCTTCCTGTGGTATTTCTCGCCATGAACCTCTCCTTATTTCTCCTGTATTTGGATTTTCTTCATCAATCAACCCTGGTTGAATATAGGACGATGATCTAGTTTTTAACCAATTGTGCAAAACACAACATGCCTTTATAATTTTGTCCACAGTTTCTGGCAGTAAAGGAATAGGTTTTTCAAATATCCGAAATTTACTAACTAATATACCGAAAGTGTTTTCTATAGTTCTCCGAGCTCTGCATAGTCGGTAGTTGAATATATTTTGTTTTTTTTGATAAATTTGTTCGACGACTATATGGTGTCATAAGATATTCAGTCAAAGGGAATGCTTGGTCTCCCAAAAAAACCATTCCTTCAGGACAGTTCAGTCTTTTCCTCCAAAGTCTTTTTAAAATTTGATCTAGCAAATATTCCTCCATCAGAAGCTCGGGCCATAGTGACCCACATTGAAATACCTAAACTTTAAATCACTATCACAAACTGCTAGGAGGGCAATACTAAATGTTCCCTTGTAGTTATAATAATCACTTCCGGAGTGCATCAGACAACGTATTTGAACGTGTTTGCCATCAATAGCACCACCACACAGTGGAAAATTACATTTTTTATGAAATCCATCAATTATATCTCTCCAACTTTCTTCATTGTTTGGTACCTGTAAAAGAAAATGAGTAGTTCAATATATTGTTTCAGACACCAAACGTCGCACGCAACACTCAAGAAGCTTCAGTTTCTGAATCCTACGATGAAGAGTTTACTGCACCACGTACACCTTCAAGAAATAAAAGGAAACTAAAAGATCCGCTCCTTAGAGCAGTTGATGCATTAGAAAAAGTTTCTTCGAAGCAGTTTTCAAACAACTCAGGTGATGATGAATTTGACCTTTTCGAACGCACTATAGCTCAGCAGTTACGCCAGCTTCCATTAGAAGCTGCCCTAAAGACCGAAGAAGTAATATTGGCTACTATAAGGCAGCCCTTACACAGTCAATTTAGATCGCGATCCGCGATCTAAATCAATGATCGCGATCCAGATTGATAATGTACGAAGTTGTTTGATGGATTGATACATAGGATCACAAAATATCTAGAAATTTTGAAATCTTGATCGCAATTCCGTGATCATGATCAAGATTGAACGTGTAAACGCAGGATCACGTCAGTCTACGCTACGCGCTATGCAAGATGGACGTCGTTGACACGCGCTCTCGCTCGCCGCTGTCGCCGGTCGAACTCAACTCGCCAGATTCACCTTCGCTTCCTCAAGTTATAGAAGATTTTATAATACTATTGGAAACTTTACCAGAATTGTGGAATGCCCAGCATCAAAACTACAAAAATAAATACAAACGAGAAGTTGGGTATACAAAATTGCTAGAGATTTTAAAAAAATTAAGCCTAAAGCAACAGTTGAGGTTCGTAAAAAAATCAACAGCTTGAGATCCAACTATAGAAGAGAATTAAAAATTGCTGCTTCTAAAAGATCTGGGGCCGGTGGTGACGAGTTGTATACACCAAAGTCAAAATCTTTCAAACTGCTTTCTTTTTTATATAATACCGAGAAGTCAGTCAACAGTCAACAGGTAAGAATTTCGGTTTTTATTTATCATTATTATATTTATCACCTTATTAACTTATTCATTTGCTATTAGCCAAATAGGTACATGTTTTAGAAATAAAAAAATAAAATAGGTAAGTAGGTACTTTATTTGCATTCTACTCCACGCCATCAAAATACAAGGGCAAAAGTAAAATTAAATACTTATAAATTAAATGCCCAAAGACTTAGAAATTGTAAGTGTGTAAATATCCTCCGATTTTAGCTTTCTTTTATGGTCTAAATAGCTATAGGTACCTAAATATTATACCTAGTTTCTATAACCACTGAGGGATTCTGGGGTTTTTTTTTTTATAAAACTGAAATGTTTAAAAACGTCGTTATATTCTGCTTTCATTACAATAATAATTGCACAGATTAAGTTTTCGCATCACAGGTTGGATTTCGACTATGTGTCCTCTGTAAGTTTCCCAATGTCATAACATTTTGTGCGTTATCATTATTATTTGTAATACAATAGGTGTTTTCAGCATTTTTCATCAAATAATTATGTAAGTAGCAACATGCTACTACTACTACAGAAGCAGTGTCAGGTTCAAAAGGTATATCTTTTTGAAAAACACCGAATTTTGAATTTTGCTCGTGAAAGACGGTAATTAAATACGTGCCGGTTTTCGTTCAGTATATTTAGAGCAAAGGGCTTCATTAAATTGGGTCCCAATGCAAATGCTTCGTCAGATATAAAGACGTATGGAAATTTTTGGCTTGTATTTGGTAGAGCCGATGGTTGTGGTAAATTAGGAGCGTTTTTTTTATATAATTCCCAGAATTTCGTATAAAATAATACGCCGCCATCAGAAATCCGACCTCTAGCTCCTACATCTATCATTATAAATTCTTTTTTGGCATTAACAAGTGCCATAAGTACGATGCTATAAAAACCTTTATAATTATAATACATAGATCCTGATGCAGCAAGTTTCCTTATACCAACATGTTTACCATCTAAAGCACCACAACAGTTCCAAAACTGGTAAATTTCTCCAAATTCATTGGCTATTGTTATCCTTTCTTCTGCACGTGTCGGCATCTGAAAGGTAAAACAATAATTGTAAAATCTCAAATAGTACAGTAAAAACTACTAACCGATTGTAATGAACTTCAGGACCAAAGAGCTGAAGGAACAGATGCAAACCACGATAGTACTCAAGAACCTATAAATGAATCAGAACACTTATTGTCAGGACCATCATTTTCTTCAATCAATACAGTTGTACCTCCATCTACCTCTATCCAAATTAAAAACAAAAGTCATTAGTAGCCAAACAGAATGAGTTGATAGATCGAGCGAACCTGTTTCTTTCACAAACAACTCTTCAATCACAGCAACGGACACAAGAAACTACCATAAGTGATTCACTGGCATTTCTTTGGGCAAAAAAACTAGATAAATTACATCCCCAACAAAGATTCTTTGCAGAAAAAGCCATTCACGATATATTATTTAAAGCGGGCTTGGGTAATCTTCTCAGAAAATTAATGAGAACTCCCCACTATCACGATACTCGCAATCACCATCACCAACAAATTCTTTTATTATTCCATCGACTCCTTCACACATGCAGTATTCAGAAACTCCCTCTCCTACACCCGTTACATTGCATTCCTCTTCAGCACATCTTCCCCTTGCATCCCCATCTATACCTTTATACACTGCTTTCTCGCACGCACAGTATTCTTCAGCTGGTCCTGCACAGATTTTTTCTGTTATTAGTCCACCTACTCCGCCCAATATGCAGCATTCTTCGGTTACTCCCTCTCCTACACCAGTTACATTGCTTTCCTCTTCAGCAAATCTTGCCCTTGCATCCCCATCTATACCTTTATATACTGCTCCCCCGCACGTACAGTATTCGTCAGCTGGTCCTGCACAATTTTTTCCTGTTATTAGTCCATCTTCTCCGCTAAATATGCAGCATTCTTCGGTGGCTCCATCTCCTTAACCCGTTACATTGCATTCCTCTGCAGGATATTCTGGCCAAACTAATTGCCAACAAGGATTGTCATCGAAAATAGTGATAACGTCAAAGACCGATGCTACTACTACTCTGAATTCTTCGGAAAAGTCGCAAGATACAACATATTATCTACATATTCCTGATACTGAAGAATATACAGTTGGCTCATTGTTTCGAAATTATAATCCAAACGATATTTAAATAAAAAATGTTGTATAAATGTGTGATTGTACTAAGCATAACTAATAAATATACAATATTAAAAATAAGATTTTTACTTACCTTCATATAGTTCTTGAGCCCGACACGTAACCTTTATTGCTTTACTAATAGAAGCAGGAGACATTATTGCAGAGAATTTTAAATCTTCAATATTTCTACCTGTAGCAAGATAACGTAATGTTACTGCTAATTTTTCTTTTGGTGTTATACTTTTCCTCAAACAAGTACCTTGTTTTATTATATATGGAGATATCATTTGTAGTAACTCGTTAAAAGATTTTTCATCCATCCTGAAGTAGTTTTTGTAATCATCATCTTCAGCAGTTAGTTGTATTTCTTTATCTTCAGCAGTTAGTTGTATTTCTTTAAGAAGATTTAAATGTGTATACAATTCTCTTTTCTGTAACCACTGCTTAACCCAGCGCCTTTTTCGAATCCTTTTCTTCAAAGTTAGGGCTAAGACAAGGGATATTATAGTTTTAACTTTATGTAGATCCATGATAACACGTGTTCACGCGGCGATAGGACAACACAGACTGACGAAATCAAGATTGAATGTGTAATGTTGAAACGCAATCCATCAATCTGTGATCGCGATCAGAGTTACACGATCGCGATCTAAATTGACTGTGTAAGGGCTGCCTTACAGAAGCGCCAGAGACTTTCACGATCAGCGTCACCGGCGCGGCCAACATCTGACCCACACTGCCTTTAAAACAGCAGTACGCGTCAGTCTACCATCGTATCTGGAGAGAAGGGTCAACGCCGGTTCACTACTGCGGTCGGCTCCCACTGATGGGAATTTTTACCTCGAGCTCAGAGTGTACCATCGCAGCGACGCCGAGTCTATTGCTCCCGAAGCACGCTGCAAGAATGCGCTGCTTCGGCTCTGCTGTATTCTGGATGAAGATTTAACGCATTGAAAGCTTTTGCAGCGACTCATTACGGACACTAGCGTGTTATTCGATAGTGTAGAACCTATACTAGCAGTAATTTGATTGAAATAAACATATCAATTAGGGTGGTCCTTAAAATCGAAGATTGGAAATTTCAACCGGACACCCTGTAATATTGTTCTTATTATACAAAAAAACTGAACCCGTGTTTTTTTTTTTTAATGATATTTAGGGGTCGCTACTGGACTTTGAAAAATCAATATTTTGTCATTTTACACCTGTACTACTCAGATTAAAAAACATTGTAATACCTCTACGATCACAATAACAACATAAAAAACGTTTAAAGAGAACTATGCACTCATTATCCTTCCCCTCTCCCCCTCCCCCCTTAACAAAATCGCATTCATGGCTATTATAAAGAATTCATATTATAAAGAACTATTGCAGCTGATTCTGATATTCCTGGGAGGTACGTTTGAAAAACCAATGACATTCAGAGCACCTGCCGGTTTACATAGAGCTCGATGGATGGCGAAATCAATTTATTCATTAAAAAATTTCTTATTTAGAGATCAATTCAGAATGTTCAAGAAAGAGCTGCAAGGTATAAAATATATTTGCTTATTCACCGTAAGTATTTATGCGAAGTATTGGTACACGGCACCTTCACCTGGGAATGATCTGCAGCTTTTAAAAGATCTCAAAATGTATGAGAGGATCAATGAAAAAATATCAAAAGCTGCATTGAAAAAAAATGATGGGCCAGTTATGGTATTTATCGGAAGAACTTGCAGGATTCGCATTTTTCGACGACAAAATAGACATACAAACCAAAAAGAATATGGTAAAAGCACTGAACAATGAAAGTTTAGAGTACTGCCCTAAGCGAATATCCTTAGAGAGTGATTTGATTTGGTCCTCAACAAAAACCTTGAAGATTTCGTGTCAAGTAACACATACAGATTTTTTCGCATAACTGGATTGTCGCCCGATTTTTTAAAGAATGAGTTGGAAACATGGAATAACGACGATGGTTATATCAAAAATAAGGCAATAGTTCAGAACATGCGTGTTGTTCGCAACTCGCGCGACATCGCAGAGCGAGTTGTGGCGCTCATGGAGGAGTATAATAAGTTACACACCACAAATGAAGACCAAAAACAATACCTGTACCGGAAGTCTCAAACTTTACGTCTGATCAATCATATAATCGCTTGAAATTGAGATAATCGCTTGCAATAACTTAATTTGTTTTCGTGGCAATTTTCTTGAGGCGATATAATGTACAAAATCCTTAACTATCACATCAATAATGAACCAAAATAACATATTAACAAACTATAAACACCAAAACCGCAAAGATTTTATCGATTATTCATAACCATATTGGTAAGTCTGTCCAATGACAATTTAGGCATCTACGGTTATAGCTAACAATACAATCGACGAATTCTATCGGCCTCATATGAGCCGCTGATAACTGTAACCACACTTGCGATACAGGTAAATTCATAGTATTTTGATACTTTCACGTGTTTTGGATTAGTTTTTATTTCATTTTATTGTTTTCTTGATTACTTGACACTAATAACATTATCTTAATGCATATTTCCACAAAATTTTAACAAATTTTTAAATTACGATGTTAGTACTGTAAGTATTTCCTTAAATCGCCGCGCGGCGTTCGACTATCTCCTTCCAACTGGGGCGGTTTCTGGGTTGCGCTCAGCCAATTACAAGAGAGAATCTATTCGCTCGCGCCGATGCACAGTTAACCATATCGAATGATATTCTTCGCTAACTTTATATTACCGGACTTGCACTGTAAACAGTTTTCGTTATGGTTAACATTAAATTCTAGGTAAAGTTAGCTCTAACCACCTTTAGGACGAGAAAAATTACCATTCTAAAAATGTTTGCCAATTATGGGGAAATGGGGAAATTACCCTAAGCGATTTTACGAGTACAATTTGATATGTTCGATGCCTTGGGCAGCGAGGCTCGGGTGGGGGGAGATGTGAAAAGTAGGGGAGAGGGGGGATGAGGGGGAGTTGGGGAATTAGGGGGAAAGGTGAGGGGTTGAGAGGGGAGTTGGGGAAATTAAGGGGGAAGGTCGGGGGTAAGGGGGGAGTTCGGGAAATGAGAGGGGGTGAGGGAGGAAGGTGGAGGTGAGGGGGGTAGTTGGGGGAAATTGGGGGAGTGGGGGTTGAGGGGGGAAGGGGGGTGAGGGAGGGAGTTAGGGAACCCTAACCACACACTCGATACACCTAAAGTCATAATGATACTTTTATGTGTTTTAAATTTTTATTTCATTTTATTGTTTTCTTGATTATTTGACACTAAGAAGCTTATTCTTATGTACAGTCAACAGCACATCAACCTACTCAAATTCATTGCAAATTCGACTCTGCGGCCGCGGCATAAGAGATCATGCAGGGTAACTTGAGGTGCGGTCGACTGTACCTACATTTTTATACAATTTTAACAAATCGAAATAGATTTTATAATTACGATGCTAGTACTACACTGAAAACTAGATGGAAGCACTGCTAGTTTCTTTCTTTGTATAGCCGCGCGGCGGCGCTCTCGCCTAAAGAAAGTGTAAAGTAGTACATATACTTGTGGTTCATCAAAGAAAGGTCAGTGACATACATGAACCCTGAAAACATAAAACTCCTTTTTTGGTCAGTTGTGTAAAAAGAATAGACCAACAACAACAATTTAGTACGTGCAGGCGGCCATATTTGTGCCAAATCCTTTGTTGGCGCCGGCTTTAGATATGCACGATTTTTTGTAGGTATGTCATGCATGTCTATTCTTTTTCCTTCGTCTGAGGAGCATTAAGTTATCGTATTTTCTATTTTTTTTTCTATTATATTTGACAGTATGTACTTACTACATTTTGCTATGTAAATTGTGACGCAAAAATTCTATTTTTTGATAAGTCGATTTCGGAATATAGTTTAGTAAAATTATTTTCAATTACTGGCAATACTAGAAGAAATGTCACTTGTCACTCTAATAACTTAACAAAACAACCTCATTTCTTTATTTAGTTTGCGTGATTTGTGTGAAATATATTAAAATTTATCTTAAGCTAGTGCCATTGTTGTTATATAATCAAAAGAATGAACAAGTAGAAGTGTAATTCATGTGATAATACCTAGAACAGTGCTAAGTGTTTTGTAGCTATTGTATTTCGGTTAAAATAAGATCGCGACTAGCACATGCACGCTAAGGTAAAGTCATTGCCGT
>CM031570.1:4449602-4490899 GCA_018467065.1 Ephestia elutella
AATGAAAATATCAGAAATAATGCAACAAAACAACATACCCAGATTAGCACAACAATCGAATCTCTAGACTAGACGGCAGACAGGCGTCTTATAATGAAGGTCAAATTATAATCAAGGGTGTACATATATTATGACGATGTTTCATTCATTTTCGTACGTTCTACATTTTTTAAAGTCTACCTCATGGCTGAGAATCTTGGTCATTACGTGGAATGAAATACACGCAACAACTTTCTTACCAATATGATCACGGAGTGGTTTACAAGTGTTCGCCATTTCACTTACTAGCTTATCATTAACTTGAACGCAGTTTTCTTCACTATGTTTTCATTCACTGGAAATAAAAGGTGGTATATATAAAATTTGTGTCATATATGTACGTATAACAATGTGATCCAACTTATGTTGGATCTAAACCTGGGACATTTCAAGCCCAAGCGGGCGTTTTAACCAGTCGTCTAGCGCAGCTAACAAAATAGCCGTAACCAAATATTCTTCGCCGAATGTGTCTATTTAGCAAACAATATAAAAGCTGCCACTTATATCCATTTAGCGCTATTTTCTTGATGTGTTCGGTACTGAATCCCGTATCATATTTATGTGCACACAATTTGTGACTAAGTGAAAATGTCTATAATATTGTAGACATGACAATAACAGTAAATATTTATGAAAATATATACCAAAAATTGTCACCTTCTTATTATAATTGTCACCTACATTACCTCTAAATTGTTATCTTAGGTCTGTAATCAGACTTACAGGGTGTGAAAATACGTTATCATGTCAGACGATAACTACCATTCCGTTGCTCCAATTTTGGAGAAATTTTTGGTGATATTTGGAGGAAATGCAGAAAACGTTCGTGGAATTTTGAAGAATGCTGGACATCAAAATCAGTTGAAAGCCTTAGGGGCCTTTAGCCGATTTTGAAGTCCAGCATTTGTGTAATAAAAAAAAAATAAGTTAAGTACGGTTAAGTACTTTTTGAAATTCAATGATTTCGCGTTGCTAGACTTCGCGACTTATTTTATAATAATATACCTTAAAAAAAAATATTTTTTTTTATATTATTTCTAAGAAAAATATAACAAAAAAAAATCATCACAAAAGACGAGCTTTTGTGATTTTTTTTCTTTCTTTTCTAAATTGCTGGCTAAAAAGCTACAATAAAGAATTAATTTCTACAAACCAAATGAGTCAATCTCAGGTATACAGGTCTTCAAATCCCACAGGCTCACATTTCTCTTTAACAAAAAGTGTTCAGTGGACTTCTAAAACCTTTGAACAAGTTTGCAACAAAGAAGAATCGTCCTATTTATCTCGAAACGTAACTTTGTGGTTACTCGTATAAAGTTGTATGAGATGGGCTCACCTCTTTGATGGTTAGTGGAAGTTTCCCCCAATATTACCAATCATTTATATAAATGCGTATGAGTCAGTAGGGGTTTTTTTGTTTGCAAGTTGACTTGATCTTTTTCTCGCTATTTAAGGAATATCTATTCTTCCTCACGAATTTTTTTCTCTGCCTACCCCGTAAGGGATTATTGATACTGTATCTAATCATTGAGTCTTTTTGTAACTTATGATTGTGTATTATATTTTTTAATTTTAGCAATTTTTTGTTGTCCTATTGTGTCAAAAATTGATAAAAATATATTAACTAAATACAACTAAATTTAAAATCTGAAAATACAAATATCAGAATAGATCCTTGAAAACATAACACTCCTTTTTTGGACAGTCGTATAAAAAGATTAATAGGTATTTTTTCCGAATAAAATATTGTGAAAAATTTACTCTGGCAATTAGGATGCTTTTATAAAAAGTCTTAAAACTTTTTATAAAAGCATACTTGCTACAGATTCAGCAGAAACAGTAAACTCTCGGAAGGTTATTGGAAAATTGCATTAAGTTACGGAAAATGTTCAGATCAGGTACTTTTTATTTTAAAACATGAAATATTTTTGTACCTATTTTAATTGAGGTTTTGGGATGACATTTGAAGAAACTAAATAAACTTTTTACTCGCTACACCGTAGACCTCATCTATGTCCTCGGGCAAGATTGTGGTCAAAAGCAAACACATCTTTAATAAAAAAACTCCCGTAATATTCTCAGTAGTGCATTATCATCGATCATTGCGTTTTTTTTACGTTTTTCTCAATAAAGAAATTAAACATAATTATGATTCACACATTCTACTGTGCAGATTAATTAGTGTACACAAGATAATTATATGCACCTAATCTTTCCATCAAAATATTAAAAAAATCCCGTGTCACAATGTATGTCAGCGATAATCTTCAAAACTGAACTGATCTTGATAACAACTAGATAAGAAGATAAAATTTTGCATTCTGTGTTAGATTTGTTACAAATAATTTAAAAAAAATGCGAAAGTGAGTTTATTTGTTACCTCTTCACGCTTCATCTACTGAACCAATCTTCCTGAAATTTTGTATACACATAGTTAGAAGTACGGAGAAGGACATATGCTACCTTTCATCTCGGGAAAAAGCACTGTTCCCGTGGAAAATTCACGCGGGCGAAGCCGTGGGCAAAAGCTAGTATATAATATTTTCATAACTGTGTTTTGATTATTTGGCAGTGCTCTCATTAGGAATGAACCCGAAATGTTTAATTAGGTCATGCTTCTCATTAAAATGCATTCTATCTGCTACTGAAATAAGATGCAAAATTTATACTACGCAGGGTTATTTAGAACAATTTTTAAAAATAGTTAAATCTTTAGTTCTTATATTTAGTGAATATTTTAAATAATATATTCTTTTAATCAGTTTCAAGTATCAAGAGGTTTAAGGAAGAGAAAGAGTTACCATTTACCAATGGGAAGAGAAAAATGGAAGGAGTCTTGCTCTTAAATGCGATGATGATGATGTTGGAGGTTGAATTTTAATAGGACATTGGTCTATAGTTTTGTTGATTTTAAATTTATATTAAAAGGAATAAGAATAAGATTAGTGTCAGAGTTTGTAAAAATATGGTGGTAACCTTAGCTTTAAGTAATTGTATGACGTCAACTAAGTAAAAAACAAGAATGTGACGATTTATAAGTGCTATTTTCAAGCCTATATAAATAAAAATAATTGACTTTGACTTTATGTTTGTTGAAGAAGAGTCGAAATTGTGATTTTTTTAAAGTGTTTTGGTTTTTTATATAAACCTATAAACATCATGATGTAAAGGGAGTTGCCTATTTTTATAATTTCATCAGATGATCAGCATCAACAAAAAGCGCGAATTGTAGCAAAAGATAGATGGGTACTGTGAAAAACAAGAAGAAAAATATACATAAAAAAAATATATTTAGTTCCAAATCCCTGAAACGGAACGTTATCCTCATAATACGCTGAGGTTCCTTAAAAATACATTTTGTCTGTCACGCGCTCCGCAGCCATTATTGTATCAGACGATCCGATTTCAGAGGATGTGTCGAATCCTGTCACGTACTAAAAGGTTCTCAATTCGCCAATGCTTTTGGGAAAACTTAGGCTGGGTTTATTTTAGTCTCTATTAGTGTTGCGCGTTTTTGAGTTTTGAAAACCAGCAGTAACATCAACATTATTTTACCAATCTTTCCATTGGCGAAAATTGCTTGAAAATCCACAGACATGAATTATTCCGCCAAAAAATGCACCGTGACTATGGTGGACAAAGCAGACAATTTTTTAAATTTTTTTGGATTATATCATAATTCGACGCACTTCATATTTCTTGAAAAATATACATTTCAACTCGAATAATGTCGTTTTTACGAGATATTGCAAATTTTATAAGAAACTATGACTAAACCACACTGGTTCATAACACTATGAACTAGCAAATTTACACAGTAATATATTACCAAGAAGCTTAGAACTACAAAATAGAGAAGTAAATAACATACAGGTATAGTTGCCGTCACGTAAAAAGATCGCTGGCGGTTAAGCTGCGCAGTAGGCGATATATCGGTCTATGCGGTAAACGGGGGTCGGGCGGGTCTCATCCGGCGCGCGCGATTGGTTCGTCAGTCGTACCCATGCGCAAGTTTCACCCCCACCTCACCCTACCAGCGACCTTTTCACGTGATAGGAAGTATACGTGCGCGTTTAAAACCTGTTTGTTATTTAATTTCCTTCTAATTGTGCAAGGCGAAAGTTAAAAACCAGTTATCAACAAAAATAGAGAATGTTATTAAAAAAACTTTGCAGATGAATGATCCCAAATAAAGTAAATAATTCTGAAATTCTACACACGTAGATAACGGTACATATGTCAGGCAGGTGCCTCTAGGTGACTGGAAATAAATCAGACATCAGTGTTTTCTAAGTATTATACACTGGGAAAGAAGAAAATTGCATAAATAAATCTATTTTCATCGCATCACTAACTCAATTCCGATCGACGTCACAGATAATAAATCGTTCACACGTTTCTGAGGCTCGATCCCTAGGTCGTGTTTGTTTATAAATCAAATATTTTCACCCCGCAAGATACAAGGAAAATACCCTGAACATTATCCAAAGTAATTTTTCAAGCGTGATGTTATTCGTAATGAGGTTGTCTATTGTTGAAAAATATTAGGGAAATTTTACAGGTAAATAAAGTTCAAAGACTGTACTTTTAATGAGATAAAATTTAAAACAAATTCAGAGAAAAAATATTAAGAAAAGTTTGGGAATATAATACACCTTAGCTGGAAATATTTGATGGTTTAGGAAAGCTACATTTCCGTAAATTAATTAATAAGCAAATAATCAAGAGAACTTTGTAAAATCTAATAAATTAATCTTTTTCTACTTTCAAGTCACGACTTTATCTCGTAGCACTAGCAAATTTGCACAGTAATATATTACCAAGAAGCTTAGAACCACAAAATAGAGAAGTAAATAACATACAGGTACGTGTGGGTTTAAAACCTGTTTGTTATTTACTTCTAATTGTGCAAGGCGAAAGTTGAAAAAAAGTGATCATAATAATAGAAAATGTTATTAACAAAACTTTGCAGATGAATGATCCCAAATAAAGTACATAATATTGAAAATCTAATTAAAAAGCTGCAATAAATATCAGTATTGCCTATTTCATTACCGTTTTAGCATTAAGGATACAAGAAGCAACGGATTAAAATTGTTTATAAATTATGAAACTTAAGTCAAAAGAGAAAGGCTGGAGAAAATAGTAATACCACAGTTCAGGCAAGACTCTATTTTTGCCTTTTTTATTTTGAATGGTAAATATTTACCATATAATGAACATTTGAACTTTTATTCTTGGTGGTAACTTATTTAATAGTGTAGGCGCCCAACGTGGGGCCAAATTTGTAAGACTTTTTATTTTTCCATCACAATATATTTTGTTTTTTTGATGATAAATGAATATGAATACATTAATTTTTGATTTATTTGAAACATCAAATGAATTAGACAATTTAGAGAACTATGTTAAAGTTTCAGTGAGAACAAAGAACATTATAAACCCCAACGTTTTTGAAAGAGGTTCTACTTTAGACTTATTTGAATTCTCCATTTGGTTGTCTTATTCCGGGTTCATGAATATATAAGGCCATGTCTTTATGCGCTTCGCTGAAAACATTGAATATGGTACTGTACTGAATAAGGTTACTTAGTGAATGAACCACAAACTAAGGGTCTTTGGAAATTATACAATGATGGGTTTAGCTTGAGCTTACTACCTACGAGATATATTATCATTTACGAACTATACTCTGTATCATTATGTGGAATGAAACACATGACAGTTTCTTGGCGGTGTTAATGGAGTGGATTCGCCTATTGCTTTCTCCATTTCACACAATAGTTGATTCATCATCAACTAGAGCGCATGTTTTTTCATGTTATTTTCCTTCACCAGAACCAAGGTCCTGATGGTCTATGAAAATACATGGATAAGCTTGGTAAATACTTTTACAAACTCATGAGACACGACGAGAATTTTCATGAAGTAAGAAAGTCAAAATTACATTACAAGTCGTTTTCAAGTAACAATCTATTAATTGAGTTGGGAAGAAAACCTTGGCATTACTAACACGAATCTAGGAATATACAGGATGTTTTTTAAATCATTGGCATCCTTTCTACTGGTGAAAGTACTCATGAACGTGAGCAACTTTTTGTATGGGACCGACTCAATCCGATGGAAAAAAAAATCAGCTGTTCCATACATTTCGGGTGAGTAGGTATTGGAAAATAGTATGGAACAGCAGATTTTTTTCCATCGGATTGAGTCGGTCCCATACAAAAAGTTGCTCATGTTCATGAGTACTTTCACCAGTAGAAAGGATGCCAATGATTTAAAAAATACCCTGTATATAACATTTTTCCGTAACTGTCTGAAATTTGGCATGTAACCTACATGGAGACCTTAGGGAGTGTAGTGAAGCACTAAGAGAGTATTTCCCAGAATTCCCACGGGAACAAAGTCCCGGGCCTCTAGTCTATACATATAATAAGACAGTAAAAATATTTTGTCTGTACATTTTGTATTTTTGACTGAAATGGATAGAGGGACACTTAAAAATAATAATAGAAAGCAAAAAATTTTTTTTTTAAATTTTTTGTCTGTCTGTCTGTCTGTCTGTCTGTCTGTATGTATGATCACGCTAATCTCCGAAAGTACTGATAAAGAACCTTAACAGAACAGCTAAACTATAAGAATATAGAAATGGTGCCTTCACAAAAGTCGTTCAACCTAATGAGCATTTTCTGATGACGTATAAAAATGAAGATCTGGAACATCTGATGAAGAACTGCAAGAGACCAGCTACACTAAAACATATATTGAAATGGCGCCTTATTAAAGTCGTTCAACCTGATGAGCATTTTCTGCTGACGTATAAAAATTGAAGATCTGAAACATCTGATGAGGAAGAAGAGAGATTTTTCATCTAAGCGAAACTCACGCGGGCTAAGCCGCGGGCGACAGCTAGTCGATAATATAATCAAAAATTACACTCAAAACATATTCAATTGTTCCTGGCATCTGTGAGATTAAACAGTATCGGGCTGATTTGATTAGTATCTGTGAATATATCAGCCAAGACAGACCACAGAATTAATTATATGTTTGTAATCAAAACAAACATGTGGCATTCTGATAATACAGAATTTGATTAATTAAACAATACTATAATACTTGTATATAATATAGTGTATGTATTTTCGTGTTCTACTATTCTTTTTCTGATTTTTGCCTTACGCTTCCCTTCTTATTTCATTCAAATATTCCTTTCAAACACTTGGTTGACTGGAAGAAATACCATTTTGGGATAAGTCCGCCATTGTATTGCCTCTTTTTGTTTCACTATGTTTTGTATTTTTCTTGTGTGTATGTGCAATAAAGAGTTTACAAACAAACAAAACAATATTCAATAATGCACTGATTACGTTAATCGTAGAAGGATACGTATTTAAATTAGTATTATCATATTCAATTCGCTGACTTGCTCAAATATTTTGTTAGGATATTTCGCAATAAACATCACCAACAATCTCTGCAATCGTTCGAAGTTAAGGGGTGGAAATACAGTCATTTCTACAATGGTTACAAAGTGATCTAGCGACCTCTACCAGTTTTACTTTACTGATATTTCAAGAGAAAAACTGATTTCCGATAAGTTATTTCTTCCATTTGTAATGTACGATAAATCTAGGTCCAATATGGGTTGGAGGGATGCTTTGCAATACTTTACTGTAAGTGCGGCTTGACGTGTAAACCTCAAAGATATATGTTAGTAGGAAATTTGAAAAAAAAATATCTCATATGTTTACTTAGAATGCTGAAATTAGTTTAACTATTTTTATTTAAATAAAATTTATATTCTAAGTAAAAACATGGTTACAAAATTCCAAAAAATACAAGTGTACGCTCTTGCTTGGTTTCCGTTATGCTGAATGTCAGTTGCGATGATTGTCAGACAGACCCGGGTCGCAAAGATGTTAATTAAAACGATGTATGAATCTGCCGAGTGCGTTTATTACACTAAGGTAAAACTAGTGGTTCTGTCAGAACAGTAGACCTCGCGAGCCCTTCCACGAAATAACCGATATTTTACCGTGTCCCTGGCTAAAAAGAGTTTTGAAACCAACCTACCAATGCTGGAAAGATAGTAAAAAGTTCTCATATTTTACCCATAAGCCCAAACATGTTCTTGTGGTTGGTCAATACCATAAAAAGAAAATACTGAAACCTGCCTTTTTTGCCTCAAATAATATAAATAATAATAAATATAGACGGACAAATCACACAGATTGAGTTAGCCCCAACGTAAGTTCAAGACTTTACGGGATGCTAATTTAACAATACTATATTTTATAACAAATACATATAGATAAATATCCAAAACCCACGTCAATCTGAAAAAGATTATTTTCCATCTTGACCCGACCGGGGATCGAACCCGGGACCTCTGGTGTAGCCGTCCGGGGCGTGATGACCGTTAGGCCACGGAGGTCATCAGTCGGCAGAAATGCATGGTACCTATTGGTTATATGTATGTATATGTTATTTGCGCGACAAAATTAAAGCTCAAAAAAGAAAGTTCAATTTGAAATCGAATCTCTCTGATTAGTAGGTATGTAGGTATTATATATTACTTTTTTTATAATAGGATTCTAATCATACAATGAACTTTTTTGATATCAGATTTATTTCAAGTTTTCAATATAATTCTACCATGCAAAGCAATCCACAATACAATACCATTAACCAAATAAATACACACAATTCAAAGCCAAGCAAGACAAAAAAAAGCCATATGACTTTTAAGAACCATTTAATTTTATTTAATAAATAAATTAAGTCACTCTTGTAAACGTATTAGCGATTTTGCGAGTATTAAAAGCTTTGCTGCGCCATCTATTGATTTTTTTGTGAACTATCGTATGAGAATTTATAACATAAGGATTTACTGCGGTTTTATTGAATTTTACTATGTTGTTCAAACAAAAAAAATGCGCCTTAATAAGAATAACAAAAATGTCTAATGACATTTTTGAATTATTTTTTAAATAGCTAAGATATGAGGTTTTTTTTATATATTTCGGCCATTTTTTATAATTTCGAAAAACTGGCTCGACTAAAAAATTCTATAAAATTACCGAACCTGCTTACAAAATTTCATGAGAATCGGTTCAGAAATGCGACCTGTAGGCGATAACATCCGGACAGACAAAATAATTTTCGGCTAGTGGAAACTGAGACGCTTCGCTCGCTGCGCTCGCTCGGTCGATTATGTTATTGTCAATATCGTAAAAGTAGGTCGCACGTAGTGCTGTGTTGTACGACTAAATTGTTAGACATGAAAGAATGTAGAAATTATGTAAAAATGTCCTGCTTAGCCTGAACAACAAGTTTAATAGCTTTCCATTCATTAAGATACCAAAATATGTATTTTAATTGATACAATAACAAACAGTCCAAATACTGACAGTATTTTCTCCCTTGAAATATATGTACAATAGCTAAATTTCCACCTTTTTGGTTCTGTTATATCGAAAAGACCTATAGTGGATATCTGTACATTTTATATATTTTTTTCGTAGCAATAACATATCCCGCTGGGATACCTGCCCTCATTCACATCCTCCCCACACTCTTTCCATTTTATTTCCATTATTTTCTTTCATTTCTTTTATATTTAAAAATATTTATTTTCACAGGTGGTGGCGACATATGTGGCAGCAAACTCATCTCTGCAGTTCATACCAGACCGGCCCATACACTGGGCTGGGGGGAGGCTCACCCCCCCTCCGGATACACCAGAGTGTGGCTTCGACGGCGCCCTCTGTCCTGACAATTGTAAGTATAGTAATTGTAAGTAATTGTACCTATAACTTCAATCAACAACACAACCTAAGGTCCCGCCAGGAACGGATAAAAACAAAGTACGCCAAAAAATTTTAACCGACCAAATGAATTATACTTCAATTAAAAGGCGAGTGATATGAAACCAACGAGCAATTTCAATTGGTCGGATTATACGTCAGCGATAAAAAGCTGAGTGTAATCATTTGGCGCGCCATTTTAAAATAGATATTTATATTACTTTCATTTATTAAAAAATTAAAATAAAAGCCCATTATTTTATTTTCATTTCATGTAATAATATTTTGTTATATAATAATAAAAATGGTGGCGCAAGTTTTTCATTCCAAAATAAATATAAACAGTGGTAGGTATTCTCTTAAATTTAGCAATCTGAAAGTTGTTTTTCATATTTTATTGTTTGATTGTAATTACTGTTCTACATTTAGGATTTTCATTCGTAATTGGCTCTTTTTTTTGTCATAAAAAAAATATTACATAAAATAATATTTGATTTGACCCAAATGTTGCGTACCACTATTCTTTGTTTACAAAGTTTCTACGATCTCCTGGCGGGGCCTTTAGATTAGTTTCATAAAAAATCAAAGAAAAAACAGTCTTGTATACCATCGATCAAAAATATACCTTTAAGTCTAAGCAATATATCGTAATGCAATAGATAATACTATCAGAAATAAGAGCACATGTTTATTGTGTGCTCTCATATCCCGGGCCGATTTCAGAGCTGTCACTTTTAGTATAGGTGTACTTTTTAATGAAGCTATATATTGTTTAAACATTACTTGCAATTCTAATCAAATAAGCCTGTATATATACATGAGGTTATTTAAAGGTTATTTGATATAAAGTCATGCGTCATAAGTAGAGTAAGAATCTATAAGGCAATATGATCTTGATTTACGCCTGCACTTATGATTTTTCAGAATACTTATATTAGTGGAAAAAAGACAATTAGTATAATATTAGGCCTGGACTCCACCAAAGCGGCGACGAGAGATGAGGTGTTTTAAAACACCCAAAAATACGTATTTTGTCCTTTTATCTCACTTAAGCTTTGAAAAAGAAAAAAGTCGGCTATTATAGGATTTTTTTACTTCAGTGAACACCGAAGCACATTTCAGGCGAACTCTTAAAAGATAAAATGTACCTAGGTAATATTGCTCGATGCTATTTATTTATTAATATTTTTAAAGCTTGTACTCAATAAGAAGTAACGAAAAAATCTACTTTTCCGTTACTAGAATACAAAAATTATTTTACGAATATATATTTTTTATTTTCCAGTATATTTACTTCTACATACATACATACATAGAATCACGTTTTTATCCCTTACGGGGTAGACAGAGCCATGAGTCGTGAGACTCGAAGGCCACGCTTAGCTGAATAGTGGGCTCTCTGATGGAATGGAGATTTAGGTATAGTGACAGGTTGCTAGCCCATCGCCAATGAGTGGGGGAATCCCCAGTTTAAAGCTCTTTTCCTTGATTGACTTTTACAATCTGCGCGGGAAGAGAAGCAGCTGGCACATTCTATGTTTTTTCTTCGCTCCCAGACCAGCATGGAAGCATATTAACTATCTACTTTTAGTTAATTTATTTAATCACAATGGAACAACTGAATAAGAGTCTTCAATTGTTCCATTGAGAATCATATTTAAATATTCCCATCTGTATCAATATAATTTGCCATCAAACTATGTATCGATGATTAATACAATTTTACAATTTTAAGTAAAAAAATATTATAAAAGAACCGTATCAAACTCAATAAAGATTATCCAATAACGACCTCCGTACAAAATGACAACAATACCAAGAAACGCAATATTATTTTATTTCTTAAATTAATTTTCCGAGGTCCTGCACTAAAGGCCGAAATCAAATTATCCTTGTTGCCCAGATAATAAAAGCTAATTTCACGGCGAAACAGACCCGATGTTATAGATACATTGATGTTGGCCGTACCTCACATCTTTTGTGATATTTTCAGATTGTAAGAAATATCTTGAAGACGCATGAAGTCGATTGGGTAGTTACTTTTTCTTATAAGATTTTCAGACGTTTTTACCAGGTTTTTATGTCCAACTAACATGGGCCTGGGACTTTAATTCCGTGTGAATTTTGGGAAATCCTCTCTTAGTGGTACACTCCCTGAGGAACAGGCTAAATTTCAGCTTCCTACGCCTAGTAGTTTTCGCTGTGCGTTTGTCTGTCAGTCACTCAGTCAGTTGGTAGCGGAAGAATTTTATATATATTGATTGTTTTATATGATTTTTTTTATTAATTTTTTCATTTTAATGTAATGTATGTTCTACCTTGCCAGCCCTGGCTAGGCCTGGCTGGCTAGCACTGACGTTAACTAGTCACTATTTCGTCGCTTTTAGTACGTCGCATTCTTAGATAAATTATGTCACATTCAATAAGACGTATCTTTCGGACACTTATTATGAGACATTTTCTTACAACCTAAACAAAATTTCACGACCCAAATGTTATTTCACAGACTGTGTCATATCCATAGACATCCATAGATATAGTTAATCTATTTTAAATTGAAGCTAGCCATTTTTGAGTACTGAATCTTACTACCTAATACTTAAAATGTATTTAAATGCATTCAAGGTAGATTTGAATCATCAAATCTTTGCAGATTTGATGACTCCGGTGAAGGGTTTCGATAAAATTTAGTACATGGGTAGCATGAAACTTAAAATAATCCATACTTACGTACTTTTTATATAGGGACTATTCGATGACAGCATAGGATTTTTATCGATGAAAACAATCGTGCAATGTGTGAGTCAGATTTATATACTTCGATACACGTGACGTGTCATGCCGCATGAGAGCGCAATTCCGACCGCCTAGCCAAAGTTCGTAATAGGTACTTTTTTTTTTTATTATATATTTTTTTTATTTTATTTGAAAAAAACTACAGGCACAGTTTAGTACATATGGTCGAATAAAGCCCAAAACAGTTTGTACCACTAACTTACATTTGTACGTTGAGAAATTATAAATCTGTAACAAATAGATATTACATATTTAAACAAAAGACACTGAAAAAGAAAGCAGCAAGTTATATGGCAACAAAAAGCTTATAAAGGTGAAGGTGATGCAAGTAAGGACAATAGAGAATTTAGTTGAAAAGTTTAAAGGTTTTATCTATACTATATACACGCCGTGAATTAATTGGACTAAAGATTTTAGCTGGTTTAGTGACTGTCTAGGTCTACCAAGACAGTGAATAGAGAAAAAGAAATAATAGAGGTGACGTGATTCGAAGTACTTGCGGCATCTATTTAGATGTACATCAATGGTCTGTCTGTAATATCTATAAAGGGAAATGTCGTGTGCTTATGAAGAGTGTCGGGGAATTTTCTTGATGAGACAAATATTGTTATTTGTGATGTTGAACCGAGCTTTATTTTGTGCCAGACATAATAAGGGACTATATAGTTAATAATCACTGACACTACAGTTCTTTTGTTATCAATTAGCTTATATGTTTTTCGATTAATCCGTCGACATCGAAGATATTGGACAACGATATTGGAAGCAAATTGTTATCAAGAAGGATTAAGTTTGATATCTTTTTCTAAGATATTTGAACCCTCTCACATGCACAGTCGTGAGAGGGTTTAAATATCTTTTGGAAATAAGTAAGTGAGAATATTATTATTATAATAAACATTTTATCTATCTTCACGGGATTCAAACCTACGACTTAAAAAACCAGTTAAAATATTAAATTATACTAGTTTTTGTAAAAATGTAAGCATTGATTTTAATACAATAATTATGAAATAAAATTGAAATTAAACATAAAAAAGGAGGCTTCTTAATTTAAAAATTAATACTAAATACTCAATGAAATCCGAGTTAGTGTAAACTCTAACTACTTACAGCTAAACCGACACTCTAAGAAAAAGAAGCAGAATACTTAAATGAAACAAAAACCACAATATAGCCTTAGTTTTAACTAAAAGCTCTTAAGGGTCAAGTTGCTTTTTTGCAACTTTCAGTGCAGCTGTTAACTTACTTTTTCTTCGAAAGCTTTTAAACAAAGATGGAAAAATCCGATTCATTTACTGTGTCAACAAATTGGCTGATTTCCAATCGCTGAGTAGTAACCTAAATATATATTTGTTTGTTTTATGACTTTCCTATCATTCAAATTTGTAGTATTTGTAAACATTGGATATACCGAGAGCTCTATAAAAAATATATCAAAGAGTATGTGTACGTAAATGTGGTGAATTTTTTTGCGTTTGAAAACAGTACGTCATATTTTTCCGTTGAAGTGTTGATATTGGTTGAGATTCGTGGAATTTTTTTGTTTGAAAATTGAAATCTAAATGGTTACTGGAAACAACGAGTTTTTTCATTGCAAAAATAAAAACTATATTTTAAAATGGTACTGTGGAAATTTAATTGTATTTTTTGTCTCTCTTTAGGCTATTAACCCTTCAATCAAGTTTTAGTTAACAATTGCTTAACAATAGAAGAAATACCATATGAGGTATCTTCGTCGTTGAAGGATTTATAACAAATCATAATAAAACATCAATATATTTTAAGCATCGGTATTTAAGGTGAAATAATACAATTTAATTATCAGAAAATTCTGATAACCACTATGGATTCAAAAATACAGAATAAACATAACAAACTACATCCTAAAGTACACGTGAAAAATACCAGTGATTGTGATAGGAATCTAAGTATTTCTCTTCTCAATTCTATTCAGTCCCGGAACGTGATATCGTGCCTTACTTCCGTCGAAGAGATTTATCGATACACAATGGGTTTTCCAATAGAATACTATCATTAGTTTCACGCCTTTTACTCCGAGAATATGTGTTGATATAATTGGAGAGGAAGTTTAGAATTGTTATATTTCTTCCTGGAATTTTATTTCTGATCTGACATCGGTATATCTGGTTTTTCATAATTTTTGCTAAGATTCGTTTTTGTAATTAACATGCAGACTTTTTCGAAAGCAAAACACGACCTCGCGGCTTTGCCTCCGTCAAAATTTCGGTATTCTAGATACCTAGTATATTTAGATAGTATTAATGGCTGTTATAATCGGGGGCAGATAAAACTGGCTCCTCTACCTTACCAAATCCTATCTCAGAGCTGACCCCTTTTATGTGCCTTCGACTGTACAAATTGAGTATTTTTCAAAACCGAATAGTTTTAGAGATAAGAACGTTCAAACATTTAAATTTCTTAACTTTATTAAATTTGTATAGAGATATAGACCATATTAAGTATTTCTAAATCCAAATGCGTCAAAAGAAATAATTTAAGAGAATATTTTATTTATCCTAAGGTCGTATGTGAATACGTTTATCCTGGTAATGCAGAATGGACCTGTTTTATAAACGACTAACCCATATGTAAATGGCAAATTCTACGAATCCACCTTCCACAAACATTCTACAGGATTTGCATTGAGAATAGCCGTTGTAAAAATAGAGGAAATACTTACTAAAATGAATTTCCTTACATGTATCTTTTTAACTGATCGTTCAGAAATATTTGGGATATTTTTTTATAAATTTGTGAAGAACTTTTTCTGAAAAAGTAGACGGTTACTCCTGATATATCTAGTTAAAGTTCAAAAGCCCATAAGAAAATGTCGACCTGAACTTTGTGTTTCCATCTGGATACTATATACTAACTAAACAGTAACAACATTTTTTTTTTAATATTTGAATATTCTGCATTTAAATCTAAAGACAAAGCAATAACATTGTGCACAGACACCATGGAAGAAGACGAATAAGCATTTAAAACCACTACGACTGATACTAGATATGCTTAGTTCTGCCACACTAGGTATAATGAGGTATTCCTATGAGAGCACTGATTTGAATAGCTCCGATTTAAAAAGCGCCAAGGCTTAGGAGACCTTCCTAATCAAAAAAATCTATTTGTTTTACTAATTTTTAATTTGTGGAATCAACTTCTGGCGGCAGTGTTTCTGAACCGATACGACATTAGAACCTTCAAAAAACGTCTTCTTGAAAGGCCGGCAACACTTTTTTGATACCCCTGATGTTGCAGTTGTCCATGGGCAGCGGCAGCGGTGTTACCATCCGCCATACCATACCATCAGATGCGGGTGCATGTTATAAAATATATATAAAAAAAAACATATTAACCAGTGCTTTAGGTGAGGAATAATGGAACGCCTCGCCACACTCGCAGACACAATAGATACTGATATTTGCACTCACCCACCACGGGTGACCGAAGTGTTCTCAAAGTGCTAAAACAGCCGTTCATTTTAAAATTTCCTCACGATTCTCTGAAAGTGCTCCAGAAATCCAATACTAGCAGTTTATCTTTGCGAAAGGAAATCTCTGTACTTTGACGTGAGGCGGAGGTGTTATTTGCTCTCCACTAAAGGGCTTCTTATTTATTTGAGTACTAGCTTTTGGCTGCGACTTCGTCCGCGCGTAATTTACCATTATTAATATCTCAAGTTCTCAGTGGCGTTTCAAGATAAAACTTACGCCAGATTTTAAGTTAGACCTTCAACGATGCAATTGTGAAAACTGCATGAAATTTTGTCAAGTAGTTTTTATGTGATGCGCGTACAAACATATAAACAGATAGACAATAAAAAAAAAATCTATTTGGCTTCTAGTCTCCCCCTATTATAATTTAAATCTTTTGTTTTCAGATAACTACCTATAAGGCCCCTCATAATATTTTTTTTATAATATGTACAGACACAGACCAGTTATATTAGATGTGTATAGATATACAATGCGCCTGAGTGCGACGACGAATTCACATTGGCTGTTGAAAAACTGAACAATGAAAAGGTGCGTGTCATGTGATTTCAGCACTCGACGTGTGTAAAATGGTGCACAGTCACGCTTTTGTGAAATATTAGGTATACGAAGTGAAATATTAGGTATACGGGGTGACATTATCCACCAGCTTTTGTAGCAGGTTTAGATGATGAAACTTATTTTTAGAATCAAGAAAAAAAGAAATGTGATATTGTTTGTAATTTCCTATTTAGAGAAGCAGTAGGAGCACTGATATTTTTATCTACGGTGTCAAGGAATGATAATACTTACGCTTTAGTTTAGTGAGTATATCTACTCACTAAATAATTTAACAGCGTGTGAATAACCCCTGGGTTATTCACATAATTCTGTTATTTATTAATATTTTAACTGTTTTGACATGTGTGTATAGGCCTTGGGCGAAGCTTGTAAAAAGAAAATAATACATAGTATACATAGTTGGATATTCGAATTCTGACTTTGCAGGTAACTTAGATTCTAGTAAATTCAATAATAGATATTTGCTTCTAATGAGTATACTTCACATCGAGTACATATTTGAAAGTTCATAATATATCAACTTGCTGATTTTCTTACTAAAGTTTATCGCTAATAAACAAACTCTTCAGCCGAGTTAAGATACGCAGCCATTTATTTTTAGTTATACGTACAATATTGTTCCTATGACTAAAAAAACTTATTTAATAAATAGTGCCAACTGAATATCGGAAAATACTAAGGAAACTTGAAATAGAATCCATACTGTTGCTCTATAAAAGGAGTTATTATAACTTTGGCTATAATAGAAACGATCGGAAGTTCATAACAGTAACAGCTGATGTCTTATTTACGACGAAACAACACTTCTAGTGAATAGATTCAGGGAAATTTATTGTACAAACTATTTTATGCCCAGTAATGGACTTTTTGTGATGTCGTAACAGTCTCTTAATTTTGATAAATTAAAAAAAAAATGTTGACGGGACTGACATGTTGACCGTGTGCACTGGTTGTTTACGGGACGCCGCCCGGCATCTCAGCATTATTTAAGTCCCTTTTTTATTTAATTTTATTGTAACACTAGCTTTTGCCCGAGGCTTCGCCCGCGTGAATTTCCCACGGGAACTGTGCTTTTTCCCGGGATGAAAGGTACCCTATGTCCTTCTCCGTAATTCCAGCTATGTGTATGCGAAATTTCAGGAAGATTGGTTCAGTAGATAAAGCGTGAAGAGGTAACAAACAAACAAACTCACTTTCGCATTTATAATATTAGTTAGGATTAAATTGTAACTTTAAATATTAATAAATAAGATAAAAAAAAATAGGTAACAATAATAAAATCGATCGAAAAGTCCCGCATTGCTAAGAGATTCCTCTCGCTGGAGCCCTGAACGACCACCGGTAGCTTGGGTCTGGCACCAATGCCGAGGGATATAATAGTACATTACATTATGATATAAGTGCGGTAACTTGAAAATTACAGCCGAGGCGATATTGCCCGAGCCGTAGGCGAGGGCTACAAGAAAGCAGAGGCTGTAATTTTCAAAGTGCACGCATGTCATACGACGTTTTATAACATATTTGCGAGGAAATATTTAAATAAAACTCGGAAAACGACAATACCAAAGAAAAAGCGCGCGGAATAATTTTACTTGTTCACAAATTAGCGATGCGCGCGCATCAGCGCTTTTTTTTAGGCAAAGGCACAAAAAACAGCCAGTATTACTAATAAAGTAAATTCATATTTTTGTTTTGTTACAGATAAATGGATATAATTTATTGTCAAAATTAATTTAAAGAATATTTTTATTTTTTTATTTTATCTTCTAAAGTTAATTTTATTCATAAAATGTTGACCACTTTTCTGACATAAAACCTATGTATTTGCTAAGATTTAAAAAAGTTTCGTTCGTTTTTAGACGGAGCGTGCGTTTTACTTTACAATAACGCGCACAAGTGCGTAACGAGATACAATACAATATTGTAATTGGTGAAATAAGTGACACTTTACGAGCAAATATGTAATAAATACTTTTTATTTTTCGTAATATTTTATACTAGCTTTTGCCCGCGGCTTCGCCCGCGTGAATTTCCCACGGGAACAGTGCTTTTTCCCGGGATAAAAAGTAGCCTATGTGCTATTCCAGGTCATTATCTACCTCTGTACCAAATTTCATCGAAATCCGTCCAGTAGATTTTGCGTGATTGAGTAACAAACATCCTCACAAACTCACAAATTCACAAACTCACAAACTCACATCCAAACTTTCGCATTTATAATATTAGTATGGATATGGATTTAAAAACGTAAAAAAATAATTACTAAATGAAAATGAAAATATATTTATTAGCAAATAGGTGTTGCATTACATAATGTGCGCTGTCACCCACGATAGGTTACCCTGTGTTATGGGTGGCAGGCTCTTTCGTGGTAGATTGTTACAAAAATTATTTACTATTATAAAATTAATGTTAGTATTTCACACCTAACCAGAAATTAAATGAAATACAAAAATTATTTACTATTATAAAATTAATGTTAGTATTTCACACCTAACCAGAAATTAAATGAAATACAAAATAAAATCTTTAGTGACCAAAAACATAACAATTTTTTTGTTACAGCTCTGCCGGTGTACGCCATACTGAGTATTGTACTCAGTTCTGTGGTTGTCGTGCTTGCTATTCTGTCTGTTTTTATCTACAGGTAAGATTTTCCATAAAATAAAATTTCGTGAACGTAACAAAGAAGAGTATCCTACTCCTCTTCTTCTTCTTCCTTGCTTTTATCCCAATATGTTTGTTTTATCCCAATTTTTAAAGAACAACAACCTTAGATCGAGCGTCTTGGAGGAAAGAGAGAGAGGTCTTTGACCAGTACTGGGACATTGATAATAAATAAATAAATAAATATATACGGACAAATCACACAGATTGAGTTAGCCCCAAAGTAAGTTCGAGACTTGTGTTATGGGATACTAACTCAACGATACTATATTTTATAACAAATACATATATAGATAAACATCCAAGACCCGGGTCAATCTGAAAAAGATCATTTTCCATCTTGACCCGACCGGGGATCGAACCAGGGACCTTCGGTGTGGCAGTCCGGCGGCGTGATGACCGTTGGGCCACGGAGGTCGTCAAATGATGGCTATTAAATAATAACAAGCTAATTATTAAAAATAAAAAACACGACTGACAAGTTTTTACTCAAAAAGTACATACAAACATATAAGTTATATACATTTTTGAAATCGCCTTTTAAAGCCCTTCAATTTGATACCCCACTCGATAAGATTGATAAAATTTTATTTTCTTGGTCTGGTCTAAAAATGGCGGATTATATATGCGATAAATATCGCATATATAATCCACCATTTTGTTTTTATGATGACGTCATATAGCATATGTCACTCGGAGGAATGCAAGGAATCTAAAAATACCTCTTACATCAAAATCTGTTAAGCTGTTCAGGACTTATGGTGGAATAAAGAAACTTACATACATACATACATAATACATGAACCCTGAAAACATAACACTCCTTTTTTGGTCAGTCGTGTAAAAATAAATAATAATTTCTAAAGAACAGTAAGTCTACTAATATTTTTTTACACAGACCACCTAAAATTCTCTGCATGACCCATAGGTTGGCTGGTAGGTAGATAATGCCTTAGCATTAAGTCCTTATATTGTGCTTTTACTTTTGTACAATAAAGGTTATATAAATAAATTAAGCTTTAAAATAATTCCCATTTTGTTAGGCTGCATAAATCGTAGATACAGTTTAACTTTATTTGCACATCTTAAATCTAATATCTAAACAAAAATCAGTTAGCTACCTAATTAAAACTTTTAAATATGGAAAAGTTACACGAATAAACATTATAAGAGGCACATCTCTAAAAATACCTATTTATATTTCAAACGCATATAGGGATTCCCATAAGGCTCTCCCCTCAATAAAATGGAATGTATTTCTCCTATTGCGCCTAATTTCATTATAACTTTATCCAATTTCAATTTATCTAAAGATATTTCAATCAAAACGGGCTTTTATTTTTTCTTTTCTTCAAAGAAAGGTTTAGTTAAATAATTCTTAGAAAGTGAATGTGTCGATTGGCATTCACATCGATGGGTTATGAAGAAATGATGTTCAAATATTAAAACCGTTGCTATTTTCATCGTTAAAATACAAAGCCAAAAATAATTGTTCTCAGAAGAGATTGAGTGTTAGGAAGACTGGAAGTATTGTGGAAGGAGAAAGGGGAGACCTTTGCCCAGCAGTGGGACACATCACCAGGCTGAAAAAAAGGAAGACTGGATACGTTGTAAAGTCCAGCCCACTTCGTTAGTTGACTCCTTTCATAAATGAAGAAGGCATTCTGCGCGTCCTAGGGAGGATAAACACTAGCTCACATCCGATGAAATAAAGATACCTCATTATATTTTTCTCAATCAGTTTTATCAATGTAGAAATATAATTTTACTACTTATATTAAAAATAAATTGACACTGTAAACATTACACCATAGTAAAATCATTACCCAAAAATTATAAATTAGATTTATTATTAAAATTAGTACTTAAAGAGATACAAAATATATTATTTTGTACCTAATAGTTAAATCAAATAATTTTATTCTTCCACTTATTTTATTATTCCCCATCATATTTCATTTACAATGACTTCTCTACGAGTAATGCGTCATTTTTGAATAAGTTTCGTCCGTATGTTATAGAATATTCTCTATGTTATTCCGTTATCGGAAAAGCAAATTTGGTTAATGTATTGGAAAACGAATTGCTTCCAAATATTACTCCATTTTGATAGAAATCGGATCTGAATGATTTATATTGAATCGGGGAAGGAGTGAGAGAAATTTATATTGTACTTAATTTTGCTGATAGACACTCATTGTTGTTTTATTGGGTTATTTACTACTATACAGAAATGGAAAGTATAACTTCAAATAAATAATGAATTATTTATTTTAAAAAAGTTATTTACCTGAAGGTAAATAACTTTTTTTGGAAATATGTTCAGAGATTTCATGCATCATAAAAAAATCCAATCCGACTGAAAGTCCTAAAAAATAGCTTATAAAAACAAAATACAACAAAATAGTTATACTATGGTATAACTATTTTGTTTTTATTTTTTCTTTTCTTCAAAGAAAGGTTTAGTTAAATAATTCTTAGAAAGTGAATGTGTCGATTGGCATTCACATCGATGGGTTATGAAGAAATGATGTTCAAATATTAAAACCGTTGCTATTTTCATCGTTAAAATACAAAGCCAAAAATAATTGTTCTCAGAAGAGATTGAGTGTTAGGAAGACTGGAAGTATTGTGGAAGGAGAAAGGGGAGACCTTTGCCCAGCAGTGGGACACATCACCAGGCTGAAAAAAAGGAAGACTGGATACATTGTAAAGTCCAGCCCACTTCGTTAGTTGACTCTTTCTTAGATGAAGAAGGCATTCTGCGCGTCCTAGGGAGGATAAACACTAGCTCACATCCGATGAAATAAAGATACCTCATTATATTTTTCTCAATCAGTTTTATCAATGTAGAAATATAATTTTACTACTTATATTAAAAATAAATTGACACTGTAAACATTACACCATAGTAAAATCATTACCCAAAAATTATAAATTAGATTTATTATTAAAATTAGTACTTAAAGAGATACAAAATATATTATTTTGTACCTAATAGTTAAATCAAATAATTTTATTCTTCCACTTATTTTATTATTCCCGATCATATTTCATTTACAATGACTTCTCTACGAGTAATGCGTCATTTCTGAATAAGTTTCGTCCGTATGTTATAGAATATTCTCTTTGTTATTCCGTTATCGGAAAAGCAAATATGGTTAATGTATTGGAAAACGAATTGCTTCCAAATATTACTCCGTTTTGATAGAAATCGGATCTGAATGATTTATATTGAATCGGGGAAGGAGTGAGAGAAATTTATATTGTACTTAATTTTGCTCATAGACACTCATTGTTGTTTTATTGGGTTATTTACTACTATACAGAAATGGAAAGTATAACTTCAAATAAATAATGAATTATTTATTTAAAAAAAAGTTATTTACCTGAAGGTAAATAACTTTTTTTGGAAATATGTTCAGAGATTTCATGCATCATAAAAAAATCCAATCCGACTGAAAGTCCTAAAAAATAGCTTATAAAAACAAAATACAACAAAATAGTTATACTATGGTATAACTATTTTGTTGTATTTTGTTTTGATTAAGATATATTTAAATATAGGATTATACTGACCAGGATTAATTAGTAATTTAAATGTTACCTATATGCGGATTTTATGACATACCTAGGTAATAAATCATTATAATTAATGTTAACGTCTTACTCCCAGGCACTACAAACTTGAGGCGGAGATAGCAATGATGACGTGGCGGGTTAGCTGGAGTGACGTGTTACATCCGAGTGGGAAACTGCGAGGTAGCATGCATTCGCTGGCAAGAAGGTACAGCGCCGGGGTGAGTGACTTTTGTTTATCGAGTGACCTTGACCTTTGTTTATTAGACAATAAGAGCGACGTGTTATATCCGAGAGGGAAATTCCAAGTTAGCATGCAGTCGCTAGCAAGAAGGTACAGCAGAGGACAAGTGACCTTTGTTTATTTTGTACGATGGTGCGATTAGCTACATCCGAGTGGAAAACTGTGAGGTAGCATCTTAGTGTAGCGTGCACTCGCTGACAAGAAGTTGCAGTACAGGGGTGAGCAATATTTGTTTATCGAGTGACCTTTGTTTATTAGTAAATTGGAGCGACGTGTTACATTCGACTGGACAACATGCACTCGATGACAAGAGGTTGCAGCACAATGGTTAGCTACAGTTGTTTATCGAGTAACCTTTATTTATTAGTTAGTTGAAGTGACGACGTGCTGCGAGGTAGCATGCACTCGCATACAAGAATGACATTGACTGAACTTGAGTCATACAAGAATGACATTGACTGAACTTCAGCCAGTCTTTTGAGCACGTTGCCGCGGTGCTACGCTCATGAGGGGCTTTAAAACTTGTATTTAATTATTTTTTAATTTTGTATTCCTTAGTTTTTAATTTTAGTATTTTAAATTACTAGCTTTCGCCCGCGGCTTCGCCCGCGTGAATTTCCCACGGGAACCGTGGATTTTCCCGGGATGAAAGGTACTCTATGTCCTTCTCCGTACGTCTTACTATGTTTATGCGAAATTTCAGATAGATTGGTTCAGTAGATAAAACGTGAAGAGGTAACAAACAAACAAATAAACCAACAAACAAACAAACTCACTTTTTATAATATTAATAAGGATAATTATTATAGTTTCAATAAGAAAAATTACTGTTTTTTTTAATAACAATCAAGTTGTTATTAAAAAAAAGTAATTCTTCAGAAATTTTTGGAAGATATAATGATGTAGTTCCGAATAACATGAGTATTTTGAATGTTAGATAAAAACTACAAATATGAAATCTTAAATAGCATATAAAATAAAATTATGAATAGTTACCCTTCGGACCCAAACCCATATCTTTTTGACGCAAAATATTAAAATAAGGTGGATAGCTTGTGGCAAAATATGTTGAAGGTACAAAAATTATTTCTCCTAAACCCGACCTTTGGGTTGTGCAGGAAAATGTTTATTTATTTTCTTCAGATCAGGTAAATGTAATTTTTGGAAAGTAAATATTTCGCCCTGTTTATTGGACGTTTCTTTCATTTCAAATTAATCCTTTTCATTTTCAAATGTTCAAATCCAATATTAAAAAAATCCTATTATGCAAAGTTGTTTTCCAAATACACAGATAAAAAAGGAATTGACAAAGAGCTTTTTAGTGGAAAGCTTTTGACAAACTAAACAAAGCATTTGGTACATGATATTGGCGTGTTACTATCGATCTCATATCATTGTTTGACAACACTAGTACGGAATTCCTACAGAAATTAAACCTGAAATGAACTGAATATATTCGAATATTTTCCGCTAGTCGAATTCCTCATGACTGAGGGTCGTGGTTATTATATCAAATGAAACACACACATTTTGGCAATGGTAATGGAGTGGTTTACCATTGCCTTCTCCACTTCAGGCACTAGTTGATATTCATCAACAACAGTGCAGGTTTCTCAGGTTTCTTCACGAAGTTTTTCTTTGCCGGAAGCAAGTGGTGGTCGATGAAACTACCGTTGATAAGCCAGATTGGTATACAAACTCATGTAGCACGGGTGGGATTTGAACCTGGGACCTTTGCAGCCACAGGCGGGTGCCTAACCACTCGGCCATCAAATATAGGATCATCCTAATTTTATCACAACTCCTCTCCAATATGACCAATTGAACGGAACTCCGAATAATTAAATTTATCTCGACATTGATAAATTAATATTCAATTTAATTTGCCGATGAATAATCATGGTTATTGGCAATATTCCATCAAATTTGGCTTCGTCGAACGCTGGCTTGATAATCCAACTTCGTTATTAGTTTTGTTTGTACTTTAGGGCTTATACTTATTAGATTCGAGAGGCAAATGGGGTCTATAGAGCTATTCTAAGAAAAAAAAATATACCTAGAAATAGGTAATTTAGAGTTGGCTCCTTGAACATGGAAAAATATTTCTAGGAATAATAAAAAAAATATAATTAAATTTGCCAAGAGAGTCGTAGTGTGTGTTTCATTCCATATAATGACCACGACCCTCAAGAGGAAATACGACTAAAGAGAGAGGATTAAAAAAATAACGACAACTACCATCCTGAAATAAGAATTGTACGAGTATGTTACCAGAAACAGTGTAATGCTTCTTACACTTACTCATAAAAATCAACTAAGGCATATAAAAGTGTTGGTGGAATAAAATACTCCTCACATACTAATACAACCCTTTGGTGGAAAAAGTGTAAAATATGATGCAAAATAAGCTCCATTTTGTTATATAATGCGTAAATTCAAGTACAGTAAAGTACATCACTTAGAAACATCTGTGATAAATTTTAATCTTAACGACTTGGCACATTTTAACAAAATTATTACGCATTTGAACACAATGAAGCATAAATTCGTATTTAATGTGTTCATAATTTCCTTTTCCCCTTGTCTGTGAATGAGTAAATTGCTTTTAAGCGGTAAGGTTGTAATTCACAAAAAGTGAAGCGATTCAAAGTCAAAAATATTTTATTGAAACTTGGCCTTCTTTTTAATGTGGAAAAAGGCTGCCTCTTTGCTCCAACGTGTGCGGAACAGCACGACAGCATCCTAAGGATGATATCCTCACGTCCCGACTGCTCTATACTGAGAAATTTCATGTTGATGGCCATAGGGGGTGGCATTTAATTATTTCATGGATTCAATTATAATCTAATATTAATAATTGTTATAAATGTAATTGTATTTAATTTTCTATGGAATAATTTTCTGAAATAAAGATATTATTATTATTTATTTAGTTATCTCCTTGGCTAGATGACGAAATGGCAATGTTATGCCTAGTTTACGTGCTTGCCTGTCGTTAGTTTTGCCTTGTGTCACAACATAACTCACATTATAGAAGCAATATTATCACCATTGTGCGAAACATACATACTTGCGATGGCTGACCCTCGCGTCAACTCGTGAACAGGTGTTGCCAGGGGGAACTGGTCTGCACGATTCTGATTCGACTTTTATTTTTATTTTTTATTCTTAACTATTTCATTGTGGTTACTCGATCACAAACATAAAATGTTTTATTATATTTATATTTGTTTCTTATTTTTTTTTTTTTTTTTTTTGTCTGTACACAATCTAGTGTATGAATAAAGTTAATAAATAGCATATTAGGCGACCAAGACTGTTTTATGAGTTTCTTTCGATATTTCTTCTCAGCAGTGGTCGTTTCGAAATGCTTGATAATATAATTAGTTTTCGACGTGAAAAAGAGCCTTCTTTGAAGGCCAAGTTTCAATAAAAAAAAAATTACTTTGACTTAATATTATATCTTTTTTCCAAGCAGATATAAGTATGCTACGATCCTTATACGAGTAGATCTCTCTCGCTTTCTCTACACTGATGACCCATCACACACGCTCGCCGGTTTTGATTTACTCAGAAAGCAAAGACACTGTATCCTATCTTTACAGAATATTTTATATATCTTTCCCGTGTGTGCGAGCTTTAAAGAGATGTTATCCCGACCTGGTGAACAATGATTTACTTTGATTTATCTTTTCGATTCATCCGAGTGGTTCTTCATATTAGGTACTTTTATGTAACGTATTTTATCTGAAATGCTATATTACTCGTAACACTAGGGATTTAACCCGTCAAAAGATTATTTTATTGTCGCCTTACTCGCTGAGAGGAATGTAGAAATATAGGATTTGATCTAGACCAATACATGTATAATTTTTTATCCCGAAATCACTACGAGCCCCATTACTACCCAACCCAGTTCACCTAGTCTTTTCATTGTGTCAATTAATCATGACTGCGGGACGTCACTACCTCGTTGAAGTCACTCAGTCCCTCAGTCACGAAAGTCAAAGATTGTGGCAAAAGTTGATGATTGTTCATCAAATATTGATGATTTGCCAAAATTTGATAATCGTTTAGTTATTAATTTATGTACACAACAAATATAAAATATAGGAAAATAAAATATAGGAAAAGTAAGTACAAAGGTACTACTTATTTCTATAGACATTTCTTCCAGTAGATCGTTTATCAAATTATTCCTTAAGTTAACCTTAAGTCTTCAATCATATTGCTTGCTGCCAGGTCCACCTGTATCATTCCGATGTCCGTCCATACTACAGATGGTGGTCTTTTCCGAAAGAAAAAGGTACTTTCGACCCGGCCAAGTAGGTTTTCCAGACTGAGAGAGCAAAGTACTTTATTTCGCTTAATTAATTCCCTCGTTTGATCAACTGGTATTAAATTAACACTTAATTCCCAACCGGTCGCCCGGACCCCTCATTACACCGTTACGAAACTGACACGCGCCCAGAGGGTTAATTAGCTCCAAGCCTTTTTAAATTAAAATGAGTGTGTAGGCTGGGGTTTTCTGTTGTTTATTACAAATTCACGGTTACATTATGTCCCTTTGTAAGTGAGTATTTAAGACTAATTAGAACGAAGGGAAATTTGGGAATTAAATAAGTATCCTAGACTTAAAACATATACCCCATCGTGATACTAAATAACTTAGAGGATAATGGGAATAAACAATATAACCTATGTAATATATCTCGTTAAGCCCAGAATAACAATGTATTCATAGAGGACCTTTCGCAAAAGATTAAATAATGTAAATTGGACGTCAAAGGAACGTATCAAGTTTCACGGGCATAACGAACGAAGCGAACCACCCAGTAATTAACTGTTAATTTAATACCTACTCTGTGAAGGGTTAATCTGCAGTTCCATTGTTGCTGACATCCGCTTCTGAATTTTTTTTGGGTGTAAGTATAAACAATACTTGTGTCAGATTTTTCTTCTAATCGCCTAAAGGCGACTATCGTCATCTAGTGCAGCTGTTTTATAAACTAGTGAATGTCAACCAGTGTGCAGGTTTCCGAATGATAGTTAAAATTAGTCAAACTGATTTGTAAACTTACCAGTTACAAGTCGGGCCGAGACAGATATTTGTAGGTACCTGATCGGAGTCGAGCATCTAGTCGACTGAGCGATTTATTTCCATCTGATCCCCTGGTCGACTACGAATTAATTGTTATTATTTTTTGACTACTAATCTGATACACTATATAATCTTTCAAACCCATATGGGCATATGGGTTACTTCCCTTTACGGTGGACCAGACTGGAATAAAAAATAATAAAAATATAACTGATCCCCTAGAGTATCAGTTTTAGGGCATCTGAAGGAAATAACTCAACTAAGCCACCACCGTTTCACCATCAGAAGAGGTAAACAAGATTTGGAAGACAGCAGTCAGCAAGTCTATATTATTAACCAAAATTATTAGTGCGTTGTGGATTGGCACCTTTATTTTAAATTGAACCCCTAGGATCGTGGGGGTTGGAAGTGCATGCGGGTTCATGTTTCACTTTGTTCGCCCACGTACGAGTTCGTATGTGGTTATTTTATTTCAATAAACTCATTAACTAATTTATTTAGTTATAACAGGTCAGGTAACCTTAACAAAATTAAGGCCGCAATACGCTCGGCATATATTAAAAACTCACGTCATTTTTAAAAGTGGAAAATAAAACATCATCCAAATATTTAAAAAATAAGCCCCAAAGTCAAAGTCAACTCTTGTGTTTATTAAAGTATTTGATGTCAAGTGTATATTCGCCACGATTTATCGTCATTAATTTATGTAATTTATCATTGTTGCAGACGGCATTTTCCGACGAAGCGACATCCTTACCAGGCGATAGACAAGTGTACGCTCCATGTGCTTTCTACAAAGGTTGCAGGGTTGCCATCAAAAAGGTTGACAAACAGCGCATAGACTTAACACGACCGCTACTCCTGGAGTTGAAGAAAATGAAGGATCTTGAACATGATCATCTGGCCAGGTTCTATGGAGCTTGTGTGGACCCTCCACACTGTTGCCTCTTGACGGAGTACTGTCCGAAAGGATCCTTGCAGGATATCTTGGAAAATGAGAATATAAAGCTGGATTGGATGTTCAAAGTCAGTCTCATGCATGATATTGTCAGGGTAAGTGTAATTTCTGTAAATACAATACCCATCTTTGTTTTACTAATGAATACTAATAATCAAAAATGATAAGGATCATCATAATGCTAGCATATTCCTGGTTGCATGCGGTGAAGCTTCAGAGCCCGGGGTCCGCTACCTAACCAAGGTGATTTTTTAAGGGCTCTCAGTAAGTGAAAATGGCAATATTGGCTGTTTTCTATAAGCTGCTGTTTAAAGAATTGAAGAGTTTTAGCCCTGAAATTTCTGATATGTATTGTAGAACGTATGTTTAAAGGGAGGACTGTTTCCAAAACACGATGGGAAAAATTTTTCTCGATAGAAAAAAATCCTGAAGTTACCTCTAAAATTTCATATGAATACAGATAACATCCGTGTTTTATAATAAAAAATGTTTTAAAATCACCAACACAAAGGTATTTTACCTTTTCGATTTCGTGACTGATTTAAATTTTTGAACATTTCTATTAACTTTTTGATAAAAATGTGAATGGCGCGCAACCGGGACGTCCCCCCCCCCCCCGCCTCAGCCGCTTCATATAAATTTTCGCTGACCGCCTAACCCCCCTTAACGAGATTACTGGTTTTTAGAAAAAAACTATCAGTTTTCTTAAATTTTCCGTGTTCACTGACTTTCACACAAAGACCAGAAAAAGAAATATTTTCAACACAGTCATCTTGAATGTCTTTTATTTCCGACCTCCAAGGGCTCCTTTAGAAAAACTCGAGAGCTCTGCCATTGTACGGGGATGCATTACATGTAACACTGATACGCGATACGCTTTGTAATGTATCTATTGTGTAGATAGACTACGCCTGACTACGCCCCACTGCGGAGATTCTTTGTGAAACACAATAAAGATACAGTTTGACTAATGCCAACCTATTTGCAAAAGTGCAAAAGTCGACTTTCTAAAGGCAATAAAAAAAATAAAGACTGAAAATTTTTAAATTCCGATAAACGATGAAAAGCAGATCTTTTTTCTTACCCATTGCTTATCTTTTGGAAGTTGTAGAGTTTCGTGAACTGAACAGAACGCGAAAGTTTGTTAGAATTGATAGTAAATAGGTAAATAGATCTTTATTTAACGAAAAATATCCAAATGCTAATTTAATGTACTTAACAGATTACAAAAATCATTTGGTACGAACAAATACTATTACAGTCCGCACTTCCTGAAAAAAAATCATAATGATCGATCGATTTAATGATCAAGCATCATACTAATACATATTAAGTCAAGTGTAGTCATCATAGAAATGATCAATTCAATGTCAAACCATTTCAGAAATCTTTATCAACAATAAGTTTCATTTGACCTGCCTTCCCAGGGAATGCACTACCTCCACGGCACCGACATCAGGTCCCATGGCGCACTAAAATCCAGCAACTGCGTAGTGGACTCCCGCTTCGTCCTGAAGATCACCGACTTTGGGCTCCACGTGCTCAGGTCTTCTGAGAAAGACTCCAGGGCGCACAGCTATTGGACACGTAAGATGACTTTCGTTTAATAGCTTTGAATTTTTATCAGTTGTTATTTGAAAACAAGAAGATCTTATAATAACTCGAGTGCACAGAAGAAACACCTGTTGACAGTTATTTGGTGAACGTTTTCATGTATGTGTACTTACTGAGATTGTTCGCACATCGAAATATGATCATGTTTGCGGACCTCCTTAAAAAAGGGAGATATTAGGAGCACCCATAACCGGAGAGCATGTATGAAGAGAGTGAAGAGTGTAGAGGAAGCAAGAGAGATCTGTAAGGATCGTAGCAGGTGGAAATCGCTAGTCTCTGGCTACCCCCACGGGAAAAAGGCATGATAATATGTATGTATGTTTATCTAACTATCAGAAAAAGTATCTAGATATTTTTTATGCCTTTGCAAGGAAACGGTTTGTGTCTGGTATATTACTTTGCAGCCTTAGAAATAAGATTCGAAGAGATATATATTGTTTCCCCACCAGGTCTAATGTGGACATCCCCGGAGCTGCTGCGCATGTCAGAGCCCCCTCCAGAAGGCAGTCAGAAAGGAGACGTCTACTCCTTCGGTATCATCATGCATGAAATCGTCAACAGGCAGGGCGTGTTCTGGCTTGGACCTGGCATCGAAATGTCTCCAAAAGGTGAGAAGCATAAGTATTTAGTTTTACTTTGTGTCTATCTGTTAGTTCTTTTTTTAAACTCTCTTTCCTATATCAAATTGAGCTGAATGAATTTTTCTTGATGATAACATAAATTTGACAAAGCTGAACCGATGACGGAACCGGATCATAAGATTTCTTACTGAGTTCCTATAACTACAGTCTAGTTAGCCCAACATGCATTGGCCAGTGGTGAAACTTCTTCAGTCTGATGTTTACCAATTTTACCGAATAACTGTAAATATTTTTTTTCATCAACTTGTAAAAATCAATGGTGGCGATCGAGGTGGTGGCAACCAGGAATTAACCATAAGTTTTTCCTACCAGGCTGTTGGAATCTAACAATGAATTGAATATATTCAATTAAAAAGCTAGTAACTAAAACGCTCTATATTTTTTTAGTCTAAAATAATTGTCTCAACAAATTGTCTAGTACGTATTTTCCTAGTGTGCAGTGCAATAAATAATTTAAAGTTATTATCAAAGAACTTGAGTTGTCCAATGTCCAGTCCAAAGCCACACTTACAGAGATCAACAGTCCTCTCTAGCTCACCATCATGATACAATGAAAGGCATTTCTATACACAGACGTAATCGAGACAGTAATATCCAGCGGTCTTCGCCCTAACACTTCCCACCACCGTTCGTGTGAGGCTGACGATGCCACAGAGCTCATGAGGCGATGCTGGGCCGAGGACTCGGCGGAGAGACCAGACTTCGCGCATCTGAAGGGAGCTATACGGAGGCTCAACAAGTAATGTTTATGTACATGTCTTTTTCTGGTTGTGGTACGCTGGCTTTATGCCCATTTTTATTATGCTGTATAGGCATTTTAGGTACTAAGCTATATTAGTCATCAAGTTGACACTAGTCTTCAAAAATCTATCAGAATTATAAGATTTTCACGCACTTAAGCTGAAGTCCGGATCTATAAAGACCCGGCCGAAAGACCAGACTTTACCCATCTGAAAGGAGATGTATGGAGATTGGAGGATCAACAAATTCGGTAACGTTTATTTTTTCTGTTTGTGGTGCCTACGATGGTGATCGATTTAACGACTTTTTGCTATGCTGCGTAGAAATAAGCTTTGATTAGAAGTATAATCTCCAAAAAATTATTTGATCAATTATTATACAAATAAATAATCTATTACAAATGATTATCAGCAACACGCTTCGTCAAAAATCTTCACAAATATTTATCAGCAACATGTTTCGTCAAAAAGTTTACAGACAACTTCCGCAATAAGCTTCGTCAAAACAAAAAATACTTGGGTATATTATTCTATTAGTCCCTGTGTCGAACCTGGCCCAAAAACTCCAAAAATATTTAAAATATTAACATCTTGAAAACTGACTCTCAGAGCAGAGAAACCTCTTTCATTTCCAATTACTCCTGATATTTGTCCGTTTACCCAAAGGAGTTTCAGTGTTGTATTTGAGGGTTTCATCATAAAGATGCTAAATCTAACGATGTGCTAGCATATGACGGCAAATTGAATTTAACTTTATACTATGTCATTGATTGGTCAATATAGCATCGTACCGTACACGGCATAGTACGGTTTACTTCAAAGAGTCTTAAAGATGCAGCTTAATTTTCAGGATTTCTAATAGATATTTCTAATTACTTTTGCTCGAGAGAGTTACGTCAAGACATATTTCAACAAGATACCTACATCGAATGTTGTGGATTTAACTAATGAATAAAAAAAACACCAATACTTGTTGTAACTGCTTTGTCAATGCACTACGAAACTACCTAAACGTCTGTTTTTCATTTGTATATTTATTTTGTCCCACGGATACCCAAACTGAAACAAGTTTTAAGTTGAACCATTGGCACATTTACCTAAAGTTTCGCCACGCTGAATGTATTTGTTTGGGATAATCTAAGACTACAAATCATACGGATTTCGGGTTTAGTAGCTTTTTGCTATATAAATCCAAATGCTAACTTTACAAGCTTGGAAAAGCAAAAAGTACTGGGGATCAGGGACTGAATTTTTTTGGTTTGTGAATACAAAACGTTTAAAAAAATGTTTGGTTCACTTTGTGTATATGACAGGGTAACACAAACGTAAAGTGCTTGTGAGTGCTGCCAAATAACCACAAAATCCATGCAATGGATATGACATGGATGAATTGTAAACATCAAACTTTCAGGTTCATTAAAAATTGTGACTACATTTATGTAGTATACTTTTTAGAAAAAATACAGGACAACACCAATTTCAGAAGAAACCCCTTTTTAAATTACTTTTTTTTTGCAATATAATGAATTTAATCAGAAGCCTTCCAATACATAATATTAAGTTTAATAAAAGTTACTTGGAATTTTGCCAGAGACATCTTTATTGCATTCTCCAAGTTGCTGGAAGATAAATTAATATTATCTTATTAAATTGTTTATCGTCCTAGACGTTTTCTTATCAAAGATATTAAATTTCATGTTCTATACGGCAGAAAATTAATGGAGTACTTATTGTACCTTCATTTGTAATAAAATCTTCAGGAAAGGAACAGTCAAGGAAGATCCTTGCCTGTTCCCTTTATTTGGCATTAGTAGGTAGGTACATTCTGTTAAGTTGTCTGTGTATTCAATTTTACCTGTTTTACGTCTTTGGTAACTGTACTTTGGTAACTTTTAATAACATAATAAAGAGGTAAAAGCTAATTGGAACTGACACTTCTGATTTGTATATTTGAAAGTTGATCCGTCGTAGATCAAATGTTTTAAACTCTGTTTTGTCAGAATGTGCATTTGCCTTTTCATAATATTTTGGACTTAGTACAACAGTTTTTTACACCTGGGTTATTTGACCTTACACTACACTGCTCAGGACAACGAAACTGGGAAAGAAAAGTTCTAGAAAGGTGACTAGACCTTTAATTCCCGGTTTTGAGATATTATTAGTCTATTCCTAATATGGTGTTTGTATCTGATGAGACGATGAAAATAAAATTGATTTTTTCTCTTACAGAACACAAGAAAGTAGCAACATTTTGGATAATTTGCTTTCCCGTATGGAACAATATGCTAATAATTTGGAGTTTTTGGTTGACGAACGCACTCAAGACTATTTGGAAGAAAAGAAGAAATGTGAAGAACTACTATACCAGCTACTACCAAAGTGAGCGGAATATTATTTCATAATTTTCGAGTAAGGAGAAAATAGGCTAGTTTAAAACATCGCAATGTGTCTAACGGTTTATGAGGCGATAAAGTTCTTTCTCTTCTAACAGTATCCGAACCTAAAGTCCAATATTTACTTGCTTACGTATGGACTGTAGGTTCAGACTACTTTGCATATTAAATGCCAGAGTTTCTAAATCCCATTTTGGCTTCTTACTTCTTATACTCGATAAAAAATATTATTTTTACATGTTTATAGGGAAAACAATGATAAGGAGCTAAGCATAGTAAAAGTCTTTTGGTTGAAGTGAAAATGTTTGAGTAATTTTTGATATATTGTTACTACCAAAGCGAGTGAATTATTGTTTCTCTCTGCAAAAATTAGCCAACACTTCTTTACTTGAGCAGATTTATTGCAAGTTACAAAGTTTTTAAATCTTTAGCAAAACCACATCTTTAGCAAACCCACATCTTCCTTCAAATTACCAACGAGACGTATTTTCTTCGATAAGCATACTCAATCATTTTCCATTAAAAACTTATAACTTAGATAATTTCAATCTAAGCTTCTATCATTATTAATGTTTTCTACGCCCTACTATTTTTACTTATATCTCTTTCCAAGCAAAGGTTGGCTGGAAGAATTTGCATTTGCGACCAGCTCGCCTTTGCGCTCATTTGTATTTACTTTTTTTTACAACTTTGTAAGTTCTTTTCTACAAATGGTGTAATAAAGTGTTGATCTATCTACTATTGCTATAGTATGTCAATTTGTTCACCAGGTCAGTGGCATCGCAGCTAATCAACGGGCAGTCAGTGGTCGCTGAGACATTCGAACAGGTCACCATCTACTTCTCAGACATAGTTGGCTTCACGTCTTTGTCTGCTTCGTCCACGCCGATGCAGGTGGTCGACCTCTTGAACGACCTCTACACGTGCTTCGACTCCATCGTCGAGAATTATGATGTTTACAAGGTACGTTGACTCATATTCTTATTCTTTATTACCGTTTTCTCACAAGTATACTATTAAGCTTCCTCTTGTTGTTTAAATAATATCTACATTGTTCTAGAATTATTTTAGCCATAAGTATATGTTCAAAATTGTACTGCTTTTACTGTAGTCGACGGTAACTTTAAATTTTCAATAGGTATAAATATTTAGATGCTTGATAAAACACAATTAGATAGATGATATGAAAGTGAACGTAGAATAATGAATTCTCATGAATTCATTAAGATTAGGATCATCTAAACAGGGCCCTATTAATTTTAACTAGCTATTGAATTTTAGAAACGTTGAATCTCTATTTCTCGTTATTTCTGTTCGAATTTATATTAATATTACATTAATTAATTTAACGATAGATAAAATTAACACTTTCTACCTTTCCACAACATCTTAACGACTTTATATCTTGTGTTCTAGAAAATTGTATTTTATCCATGATGATAGCCAAACCATTTATCAGAAAAAGTATACCACATAAAATTATATGCAGAACAGAAGATCATCATCACTATCAGCCTTCGATCAACAATACACCTAGATTAAAGGTCGTAGATCTGAAAACACAATAAGCGTTCTCTTATTTCTGACAGTACGATTAATTGCATTACGATAGATATTGCTTCGACTTAAGGTACAGTCAAGAGTCAAAAGTGGAGTCATACCTTAAATATCATATTGCCTTGCAGGCGCGCAGTCCTTCATTGTGTGCGTTACGTCCATATTACGGACGTATAATTACAATAAGAACACTACTCACACTAAGCTAATTATCATATTACCCACCCACACCAAGACACAACTCTGCTGCATGCTAGTGCTTCGTGCTCATACTGCCTACGTGCTGCCATCTATCAAATTTACGGGGTACTAAGTAGTGAATTCTGACTCAGAAATAATAATACACTAATACACTACCTATAGTTTATTATAAAGCAAACCAATAGTGGTGAGTACGGTGACACGCAACCAATTGATAATTTCGTCACAAGCTAATGCATCTGCTGATCTAATCGGTAGTCGGATGGACTGCAGTTGATACAGGTCAAAGTTCGAGTCACATCCAGATATTTTATTTTTCATATTAAACTCAATTCATAAGCCAAGAGTATTTTTATATAATGTAATTGATATGCTTTTATATATTTGTTATGAAACAAAAATTCTCAAAAATCATGACAACTATTTATTCATGTAAATAGGTATAGTATACTTATGTAAAATTTATTATTATAAACTACACTAACAAATTCAAAATTTATGTTTAATCACTTCCCTATCTAATTACAGAATAAATAAGAACTTAAAAATAAGCATTCTGTAGTAAGTTACTTAGAAGAATCTGTTCATTTATTTTATATATTATTACTAAATTATACTTTCGCTTTTTGTTAGTAAATATTGAGGTTATAGCTTAAGTATTCGTTTTCATCATGAAAAGAAGATTGAAACTAAACCTCAACATCTAACAATTTAACAATTTATCTCCTATTACGAAACATAACCTTGTATTTGTAATGCAAAATACAAAAACAAGTTATAAGTATAAAAATAATTTAAATAATGTTTATACTTTTATAAAACCAGATTTGATACAATAGAAAGAGGACAGTTGGAATATACCTACTTAATGAATGAACTCACTGATTAAATTTAAACACAAATAATTAACTCACTATTTTGTAAAGTTGCCGTTGTTGTCTTTTCTACACATATTTCAATCACAAAAAAACTGTCCTAAACATCCATACAATGAGAAACTAATTCTTCCTTGCTCATCTTCTATGCACCATCAGGCCCCATAGATTTTCTATGGAGTTGAGGTTAGAAGACCGCGCTGGCCAAGGATGACATTTATTTCTGGAAGCGAAATAAATTATCCAGTTTTTTTATGCACGCCACCAGCTTGATATGCACGACGAACAGTAGATAGGCATCGAAACATCAAATAAATCAGCATAACGCCTGGTAGGTAAAATCATCGCCTTCATATTCTTCCAACATTATTGTTGCTGCTGCTCAGAGATAATAGCCGGTCTTCTACTTTGCGGCAAGGCTACCCTGCAGCAAGTCGCTACACCCAACGTGTTGTCCACTAAAAAAATATAATAATATATAATTAGGTATTTAGTTTATATTTAATTTCAAAACTATCACTTATGCAAAGCAAAATCACGAAGAAAAATATATCAATACAATACATTAATATTATGTTATCATTTTATGTTTGAATTAATCACAAAATATTACACATTTACACACACATATTTCAAATCACAACTATTTATTTGTTTAAAAATACTCACACTTAATCCAGTTCCTTTCATTAGAAATTGAGACTATTTTGCAACCACTATCATGCAAAGTAAATCCGAATAGTCTCCATAATACCTACTTATAATGGCCTATATTGGCAAGTGTTGGTAAAGTAATATTCCACAAATACTTAGATAACTATCACTAACAAATGCGTTCAACTAAAACGAGAACTCGGTTGAAGTGATAAATTTGCGTCTGTCTTTTTTTCATTCACCGTCAAATATTCATTTTCATAGCTGGTCCATACTGACCACCCATACGAAGTAACGATACCATAAAGTTAGAGCAAGGATTTTATAGACATACTATGAACGTTCCGTATCATTCATAGTATGTCTATGAAATCCATAAAAGTATGAAGCGCTCGCCGACTCGCCGCGCCAGCCTACCTACTTCTATGGAAACATCATATTCGGTCGGTTGACATTGCACAGACACATAGGCGTTTTACAAATAACACACAATCATAAGGTCTTAAGTGCAAACACTTCTATAATCAATTAGTATGAGAAATTCTGACTCCACTTCTGGAGATGTCTGTACATTTTCAATCAACACGGACTGTTTTTCTCTTTGATTTTATATGAGATCATTGTGTAAGTGTGTGTTGTTGATCAAAGCTATCAGCCATTTTAATGTCCTCACTGCTGAGGCAATGGCCTTTCATATTTAGTTATGGATGTTGGGCTGGGACAGAAGATACCTAATGGAATTATTTCCCCAGGTGGAAACAATCGGAGACGCCTACATGGTGGTGTCAGGTCTGCCCGAAAGGAACGGAACTCGGCACGCATGTGAAGTTGCGAGAATGGCACTAGCACTGCTGGATGCTGTGAGGCGGTTCCGCATCAGACACCGGCCGCACGACCAACTCAAACTGAGGATCGGTTTGCATTCTGGTAAGTGTGAAGTAGCTGATGGTTTATTGGTGTGTAATATGGCTGCTGTCGCTAGATGACGATCGTTGTTTTTCGTGAGGAATGGTAATTACCACGCCAATTCCGAATTGGTGTTTATGAACCGATACGACATTGAAACCTTTAAAAAACGAGTCTACGTCTTCTTGAAGGCCGGCTTTGTGATACCCCTAATATTCCAGTAGTCCATGGGCTGCGGTGATCGCTCACCATGAGGTAACCCGCTTGCTCGTTTGCTGCCCTATGTTATGAAATAAAAAGTCATAGCCCTCCAATAGTCCCAGCCCTAAGTACCAAGAGGTACTTAGATGGTTCCGAACCAGATGTCGGTCGTATGGCCACTTAAAGCTTGGATTAAATACGAGTAGTTATAACATGTACGTCTTGAGAACTGACACTGGCCATGTGTGTCAGGTCGTGAGGGTAGCTCTGGCCCTTTTAGACGCTTTGAATTGGTTACTCCTAGTGATGTGCCGATTTTGAAATTTTCAAAGAACAAGCGGAAACTTTCTTGGAAACTTGTCGGAAAATATTCTCGAGAACGAAAAACTTTCCTAAAAACCCGGGATTTCCCGAGAATTTTCATGAACAGGGAATTTCTCGACAGCACATCGCTAGTTACGCATCAGACATCATTCAACAGACACATTGTAAGGCCGCACAACCACCTCAAATTAATGATCGAGATAGTGTGATCAGCATCGGTCATTTACACTTTCAACATTGTAACATATAATACATACGATGGTCGGCAAAATAATATCTGAACTACGCCAGATGGTACTAATGTCTCCAAAAGTTTTTCCTGATGTTTCGATATCTACCAGTGACCCGCAAGCCACACAAAAGAATTTTGTTCCCAAAAAAAAAAACAAATTTGAGCTTTGCAAGAAAACATAAAATTATACGGAACGATTTGACGGGTCACTTCGTCTGCCAACCGCTTCTCTTTATTCATGAAAACCGAGTGTAAATAATGTGCGTTTCACAGATACCACGATAACACAACACGGGACGAAAACGAAAATGGTTAGTGCAAAATGGTTTTTGCAAGTTATTTAACGATGACTGTTGAACATACTGACTTTTAACGTTATTAAGTTGATTCAGGAATTAACCAATGATTTGGTCTGAAGTTGATAGCGCTCTGGATTTGAACTGGAGGTAAAACCAGTAAAATATTGAATACAATGTGTATTTAAACGGGAAAATTATTTGGCTGCAGTAAACCACTTATATTTTGTATGTAATGACTGTTTGAAGCCAAAATAAAGAGAAAAAAAATTATTAATTAATGTTCCATATTATATTATGATTTCAATGACACCAAAGACAAAAACAAGTAAATATTTCAAATAGTTACTCCATCCACGTAAATATTTTCATATCCCGAGAGGATCTCTAAAATCGTAGCACAGGAAATGCTTTTGTAAGACTCGCGTACGTTCCATAGAAATCAGTTGGGACCACTCTTTTGCACGTGTCGGGAACATCTCGCATTTCATATCCTCACGAATGCGATATTTATATGTAGATCTTATCTCTTTTCTTATTATTATTGAAACTGCGTGTACCTACAGCCACACAAGCATTAATTGTTGATCTGGTATCTAGAAAGTGTCTAGATCGTCTGTATTCTGTATTTGTCTAGTAGACAGAGAGATGCCTTAGTTGACCTATCTGTCAATATTTATGTATTGCTCTCAAGTTTTACTAATATAGTATACATACAATCACGTCTTTATCCCTTACGGGGAAGACAGAGCCAAGAGTCTTGGGACTTGAAGGCCACTCTTAGCTGAATAATGGGCTCTCTGATGGAATGGAGATTCATGTATAGTGACAGGTTACTAGCCTATGAGTGGAGGAATTCCCAGTAATATAGTACTCGTATCATCACAATAAAGTCAGAAAGAAAGGAACTTATTACATTAAATATAGTTCTTCTGTTGCCTGGGATTAAGAAACATGCCTATGATGGCAAGCGGACTTAGAAACTACTATATTTTTAATCGAGAGAATTAACCTTGTAAATTAGATTGCTGGAAAAAATAAATACTTATATCTTTTTGTCTTTTTATTCTAAGCTATCAAGGTTACATTCTGTAAACCAAACAAGCCCTAAAAGGGATAGTTACAAATATTTGAAAAGGAACTATGTAAATATCTGCCATTTTGTATATTTTTAGTAATGTTTCCACCGCCTCTCATTTTCCTAGAATATTGCCTTTCTGTTTGCAGAATTCAAATTGGTTATAAACAAATAAGAGCCAATATTCGTGGGCGAATATAAGATAAACTAGTGGTTCGCCGCGAACTTGGACCTCGCGATTATTATTAAAAAAAAAAATGAGAATCATAAAAATGCATATGTATATAATTAACTTTTAAACGGAGATATCGAT